>JAAVTG010000477.1:0-108117 GCA_011947345.1 Phytophthora quininea
CGGACCCGCATCTTGCCGTGGTGGTTGCCGATGGCCAGCAGCTGACTCACGCGCTTCTCCGCGATGACGGCGCCCGAGAGCAGACTGCGGCCGTTGATGTGCAGACCCGCCTCGACGGCGGCGTCCGAGTCGGACGAGCCCATGTCGCTCTTACTGAGCGGAGACATGGTGGGCGACTCGGACGTGCTGCTGCTGCCGAGCGACGGCGTGCAGCTGCGACGGATTCAAGATGAAGGCCAGCGTCGTCTTGTCCGCCATTTCGTTTTTGGTGGACTGCGTAGTTGAAGTGCACGGCACCGGTGCAATTGCGGAATGGCGCTGCGCCTCGGGCTTTGGGCGGATGTTGCAGACTGAAGACTTTGAGGGGGCCTGGAAACAAGCAGTGCGAGGATGGGGCGGTCGAGCAAGGTGCCGCTTATTGGCGCAGCAAGCCGTGACGCTCTCCGCTGCACCGGGATGCGCGCGCGTGACGCGCCTCGCCCGGCGGCAACGGCCAATTGAGAGCAACGGCAACACGATGCGCGGCTCACACAAATCGGCAGCGAGCGTGCTGGTGGTGGAGCTCAAGCCGCAAGGGCAACCAGCTGGCGCGGTGTTAAGACGGCTCGGTCTTGCAGCACTTCAGCGGACAGAGAACTTGCAATGAGTTGGGCGCTTGAAAACGTTGTGCAGAGATTCCCGAGTTGATGCGAATCAGCGACCTGGCGAGAAAGTGAGCCCGCCAACGGACACCGACCTCCACGCTCGCTGCATCACGAGATTCGCACCGAAGCTGTCGTAGTCTATCCAAACGCACAGTAGTTTACGAGCTGTGCAGGTGATCGACTCTCGAGGAGCTCAGTCCGCAGCAAGGGGTCGTCGAAACACCGGTAAAAACGGACAGAGGCCAAACAGCCCGCGTGACGCGCCGCGACGAGAGGGCGACTACTCCAACAGTTCGCGCCGGAACGCATCAACTTGCCCTCGCCGTGCAGCAAAACACTCTGGCTTCCTGCGGCCCAAGCAGTGTAAGGCGCTGCCCTTGTTGCCGTCCTGCAGCGGAGCGGGTGGCGGCGACGGCGACTCCCATCTTGGCGGCAGCGGACGCCATCACCTGCGTACACTGGAATCCAGGTTTGGCTATCCTGAGGGAAAGCGGCATCCCCGTTGGTCCTTGCGCTGCTGTTGGCGATGGACTTGGCCACACGACGATCGAGCGACGTAAGAGGCATTGTCGGTGGCTCGCTCGGACTCGCTTGGACGCGGCCTTTGCAGAGCTCGCTGAGCCCTCTGTCCGGCGAGCGCGGCCGACCGATGTGTTAAACGGCTGCTTCAGTTTTGCACACTAGAACGAAAAAAGAATCTTGCGCTTCCGGCTGTGAATGCACGTGCAAATCTCGGTCCATGCGGTCTCCGTCACGGGGCTGCGCCGACACCGGCACTTTGATGCGTGTTTGGCGAGGGCCACCAAGGCCGGGATGGTTGCGGGCGTCAGCGTGGCCGCCGCCAATCGAGGCCATCGGTCGCGCCGCGTCATTTCAACGACGGCCGCGCGGGCTCCGACGGCGCGCGGCTCGGAAAGGTTTCTGTCGCTGCATGCACGACAAGAACAAAAGAGGATGCCCCGACAGCTCTCTTCGCGATGCGCATCGAGCGTCACGCGCGGCGAGAGCCACTGGCGCTCGAGGACCGGCACGACGAGGCTGAAAGGCTGTTGCTGTCGCCAACTCAACTCTTGTTAACAAATTTACGAGGGAAGCCCAAGCTCTTTGAAACTCGACTACCGACGGCTTGCTCCTCTTTCATACAGGTCCGAATAAATAGCTGCTGCCGGTGTTGCACGACCTCACACGTTGTGGGCGGCGTGGGCCTTGCAGTAGTAGCCGTACTTTGGTACGAGCGCTTGCTGCAGCCCTCGAGCCGGCAGCGGTTGCCGCCGCCATGAGCCCAGCAGGAACCGCCCTGTGCCGCCACCTTGACGCAGCCCTCGTGGCTGCAGATGCGCCGCCGTGCGACCAGCAGTAGCCGTAGCGCTTGGCCTTGCTGTTGCAGCCCGCGGCCAGGCAGATGGTGGAGCCGCCGTGCTGGAAGCAGCGGTTGCGCAGTTTGGCGCCGTTGGTGCAGCCCTCGAACGTGCAGCGAGCCGCCGCCGTGGCGCACGCAGCTGCGGCGCGAGACCGCCAGGCTGGTGCAGCCCTTCTCTTTACAGAGCCGCGTCTTCTTCTTGTGCGCCGCGGTCTTGGGCGACGCCGACGACGCCGACGAGTGCTCGGCGTCCGAGCTCTCTCCTTCCGAGCTCGTGACCGTGGGGACGTCACCGCCGTCGGCACGAACAGCGACGGCAGCATCGTGGTGCGGATCTTCTTGCAGTCCTGCGTGCCCAGGCTGGGCAGCGGCTGCGGCGCGCGCTTGCAGCGCAGCACCGGCGTGCGCGGAGCGGTCTGCAGCAGCGCCGTCAGCACAGCCTGCTCGCCATTCCAGCCCGAGACCGAGCTCGGCGACAGGCAGGCGGCGGCGGCGGCGGTGGGCATCACCAACGACGGCAGTGTCGGCAGCGTCGACGGGACCTCCGGGTTGAGGATGAAGTCCAAGTGGGTCTTGGCGGCCATGGCTGCAGTGGCGGGTGTGCGTTTAGCGCGGCGGATCGGATTGTGCGCGGCGGGGTGTTCCGGTTCGAGGCGAGCCTGGCCGTGCTGCGACCGAGCTGAAGGGTGGCCGAAGTCCGAGGCGACTGGACTTGCGTCCGGACGGCGTGTGGTTTGCGCTTGCTTGGCGCTGGCGTGGCGAGGCCCAATGGAAGGCGCGAGGCTGCGGCCGTCGAGAGGCAATGCGAAATGGCCGGCGGCGTTCCGGGCTGACCCGCGCCCGGAGCCCGGCCGCTTCTCCGGGTCAGGCGACGGTCTCCATGCAGCCACTTTTTGCCGGCGCTGCGCGTGAGTGGTTCCAGCGTAGCCCTAGACCCTTCGGGGTGGACCAATGGAGGACAGGAATGGCACCGCGTGGACCCTTTTCGCGCATAGCCGGGCGACCCAGATGCAACACCAGAAACACGGGTAAGTCGCAGCGGTTGAGTTATGGGGACGTGGTGATTTAATGAAATGCTCCAGAAACAGAAACTGTGTGCTCGTCGACCTTAAACGTCGACTTTACGACCAATGAGGCGCATCTCCGCTCGTGGACAGTGACGCGACCTGGTTCAAATCGCCGCGCGCGCCAAGTTGCCGCCACTCACGACGGCCGAGATCTGCGACGCGGCAGCGGCAAGCGCCAATGGACTCGGCCAGCAGCGGTGCAGTCACGTTGCCGCCGTCGCGCTGGTCCTGTTCTCCCGACGCCCGCGCTGCCGCCCGCGAGTTTGGGCCAAGTCCTGCCCCCAGCGCGTTTTCGTGCGGTGCGCCGGCGCCTTCGTCCGAGCTGACCGAGCGCATTGGCCCGCGGCACGCGCGAATGAGCGGGTTATCTCGCCGCGCTGTCTTCAGTTTGGCCAACACGGTGCAAATCCCCGCCGAGAGGGAAGCGCTCGCTGCGGTGTTCGAAGCCGCGTGCTCGGTGCGGACAAAGCGGTGCCGCCGGCGCAGCTTTGCTCGCGCTTCAGCGAACGCCGTCGCCATGACGACCGATCTCGCCCAGTCCTTGGGCAAGCCCGAGATCGTCTTTGCGACTGTCGCATGCGGCGGCGCGAGATTCGCTCCGCATAGCTCGCCGGCTCCGTCGTCTGCAGATTCGTCCTGCCGAGGAGATCCGGAGGCGGAGCCCGAGGCGCATCTATCTGCCCGGATGTCCATTTCCACGCGGCGGGGGCAGTGCCGCTGCTCGGCGAGTTGAGGCGTGTTGCTAATGCTCGGCGCTTGCAAGTGGTAAATTCTGATGGGGCCGGAGAAATCATCAACCGCTGCTGTGTTGCCACCGAGGTGCTGCCCCCCGCTCAGCAGCAGCGTCTCCTGTTCGGAAGACGCGTGTCTTCAATCGCTCGTAGCCATTAGGCCTGCGACTCGAGTGACGATGCTTTTGAGGCAAGCAACAAGTATGCTAACTTGACTTTTAGTTAGTCCATCCGAACGCGTGCCTCCAGTCGAACGCAGCCACGTTTTGCCAAGTCTGAACGGTAGATTGCGCCAAGCGCACAGCTTCGACACGCGCGCAGGTGTCGACAACCTAGATGCATGTTCAGACCACCAACGGTGCGTTTACCGCGTAGGAAACGTTGTTATGGCCAGCTCAGGTGGAAGTTTTTCAAATTGCTTTTGCGTTTGGTAAGGTCGTTTTCATTTGAATTGACGCGCAGTCACGATGCTTGTATTGCAGCAGCACACCGTGCTACACTTAACGTGTCATGACTTTTCCCTCAAAATTCTTCTTGTGCTTTTTCGAAGTTGAACGACGGCAACCCTGCTGCAGCTATGAAATGCTTCATGAAGGGCATCATACCCACAGGAGCTATTTGCGCGAAGTTACCTCAACCAGTCTATAAACAGTAAGCGTTGCTGCCGCCGCTATTTCGGCCGGTGCCCTTATCCTGCTTGCATTTCCATGATAAATTGCGTTCGCCGACTGCATCTCGCTCACGCAGTGCTCTCGAACGTCGTGCTCCTCCCCGCTAGGTAAATGGCGGTGGCCACAGACTACTCTGGTTGGGTACGCGAGCTGGAGGAATACCAAAACGATGAACGCCAAGAAGCAAACTCGACCTGCACTCAGTTCTCGTGGGGGTGGAGCAGCCACTACGAGCCGGAAGATGAAGCGGTCGTCATTCAGCCTGCTCCGTATTCCAATTGCTGGAATCAACAAGATATCGAACCATCGATCCAAACACACCAGGGGCACCTTGGGAATACTGCATCATCCCTTCCCGAAGAGACCCAGGAATGGACTGCGCGGCGCAAGCAGCTTGACGAAGCCACTCGTCTGCTCAACTGAGAACGGGCTGATCTGTATCAAGTTGGAAGCATTGAAGAGCGAGTCTCCACGATAGTTCCAATTGAGATCCGTCAACTCGTAACTTCAAACGCCAAGAAACCCACAAATGTGTTCACTTTTCATCTCTGAGCTGAACGTCAAATACGTCTTTATTGAGCTGAACAAGCTGCATGGGGCGGAAGACAAAGCATTTTGGAGGTTTATGGGGAAAGTTGTCGATAGGGAGAGCATTTGCAGTGACACACATTCGTACACGGAACTGGTTGAGAACTGCATCAAATCCGAGGGAAGAAAGTTTTGTCTAATCATGAACGAAATGGATCGCCGTTTCAGTAATGAGTGATTTCCTTGGCGTACTTCGAAAGTGGATGGTGGCCCAGTTGCAAATGCCTTCAGCAATTGTTGTCATTCCAACCCGCGAGGACCGTAGCGGGAAAACAAATGTTGATCAGCATTCGACAGGCCTCGCTTGATCGTCTCATAGACTACAATGCTTTCCAAAGGTACAGAATACTGGTCGCTACTGAGTGGTCCGTTGGAGCCAATTGTCTTCGCTTTAATTCTAATTATCTTTTCAATCCCGGTCTTCTTTAATGCAGGTTGCATCTACATAAGGAACCAGTGTCGCGGGGCGGGGGATGAGAGCGGCGTCGCTTACGCGGCAGGCTAGGCCGCGCGGGGTCCAGCGAGCCAGGCCCCCCGAGCAAATATTACCCCAGGAACTCTTGCCGAGGAGGAAGAGCGCTTAGCACGGTCTTCGGGAACCGTCTCGAGGCCAATTAGAGCTGGTAACGGCAGCAGAACGGGCAGGAGTCGAATAGCAGTAGAGTAGAAGTAGTCTTGATTCGCGTTAATGTCCCTTGTTCGAGACGGAGTAAAAGAAGAAGTGAGAAGCAAAAGCAAACTATCTACGCTCCCTACTGGAGGCACCCAAGCCCACAGACATCCACATGAAGCTCCCCGTCGATCGTTACTGCCATCCGCCATTGCATGACCCGCAGCTTGCCGAAGCTTGGTCAGCACTCCCTTCGCTGTCGACTGCTCACGCAAACCGGGTCTCTTGATCGTTGACACCCCGTCCTTGGTCGACTTACGCATGAGATCCGCGACGCCCTGCCATCCGTCCCCAACGAAGCCCTTGGTTGTCGTCGTCAAGCATCTCCTGACTCACTCGCTCTCTCTCCAGTACTCAACTGTTTAGTGCAGCGTTCCCGAACCACTCCACCCAGGTCTTGGCGCATTATCAACCAATCGCTAAGCAGCAGTCATCGTCCGAGTACCCAAGGCGTCAGCGGACGCAACCGTTCCCCGAACGGGCGACAGATCTGTCTGTCTGGCGGACAGATCGACCCCGTGACACCAGTTACCGAGATCTCGAACGCGGTGGTTTCATCGACTACGGCACAGAAGTCACCATCTCTCAACTCCAACACAAATTCTGAAATGACAGATTTTGGCATCTATGAGATTGATTGACAAATTCACGTGCTAAAGTCATTGCTCTCATTTCGTTAATCCAAGAGGTCAAGGAGGTCCTAGGACACACACTTCCTGCGCACAAAGTCAAGTTATATCTCACCGCGACGGCGGCAGGCAAGTGGATGTCACGCAGCGATGCCGACGGGCTAGAAACTTTCTTCCTCGCAGTCCAGACGATCATCGATGGCGGGAAAATGAATCCGAAGAAAAATTCGGGAATGCCTGAAGGAAAAGAATGCAAAGCGGATGCCTACCGAGAAACACATCCATATGCTGGTCGTGACTCAGAGTCGCCAAAAACGGTGGTTTCTTGACGGTCACGCGATTTGGCAGTTGAACAATCAGGTACTGACGGACAAGACGAAGTTGGAGAAGCGCTTGAGCGAAGCATATCACTATATCACTGTGACGTGCCTCAAACCGGAGGAATGCTACGCTGTATGCTGCTGGACGTGGCGTTCCCATCCGAATTGGCCGCGGCTGCGCTTTTTTCGACCGCAGAACCACCTGCGGGGATGATTTCCGACCGCGACCTCGACGACATTGATAGTGTTCGAAATGGTCTGTTGCTGTTTGAGCCTCTGAAGCGAGCGCTCGACAATTTCCAGATTTGCTTCATCAACGACAAGACCGGCGACCAGTTCCATTTGAAGGTGTTTGATCCATCTCTGCGGCAAAAGCGCATTGTCGACGACCTGGATCAACGGCAGTGCAATCTCATGGTGGGAGCAGAAGCAGATTTTGATCTGGCGACAACATTTGCTGGCCTGGAGAAACTATCTCTGGAATTCAAGACGGCACTTCGTCCGCACTACCGCTTCACGAACTTTCAGGCGCAAATGGCTCGAAGTATCGCCATTAATAAGCTGTGGAATCAGCCGGACGAAGGCGTCTTCGAGGAGTTTTGGTCAGACGACTTGTCGCCGGAGGAACAGAAGATGGACTCGTTTTGGTAGATTTGTTATTGCTTTAAGAGTTCATAGAAGTCTACCCTGACTCTCTTTGAGCAAGAAGATTTAATTTCTCAAAAACGTTATGATCACTTTCGCTCAAATTCTCATTGCAAGAATCAATGGCCCAGCTCAAAAACCCAGCTGTATTTTTGCTTTCGGTCTACCAGACGCGATAATCATCTTCGACCTCCAAGGCTAGCGCGAGCTAGACCACTCTTCCTATGAACAAGCAATAAGAGGACCTCACTGCAAGAGCAAATTCCAAGTATAATAAAGTAAGGTTGTTTCTTAAGAAGAGTTCAAGCGACAAGCAGCAGCCCGCGTAATTTATGCACAACAAAGCCGGATAGAACTCAAACTCACGGGGAGAATGCGGCAGCAATTTCACAAAGTTTGGCAGCAGTCAACTGCTCTATTCGACGACTACTGTACTCTACGACAGAACCAATAGAGGATCCGCTAATAAGTTCAACTCAACCAAATATTTCGCGTGGCAATCTGCAGCAAATACAATCGGGAAATTAACATTGGCACCAACTGCCGTATATTTTCACAAGCTGAGCGTAAACAACATCACACCTCATCACCAACAAACACATTGCAAATACAGCAACAGCTCATTCACAATAAATTTCAGGGCTTCTCCTGGCACAGCACGGTCTTGGTCTAAAGCTGAAGTCAATAATATGCCGTCATCATTCATGATGACCATGAGGATGTTGAAGTTCCATGCAAGATCGCAGTCAGATAAAGCAAACAAATCGAGGGAAACCTTCATTTCCATTAGAGTCTGTCTGCAATGGGAATGCAGAGGACGGGGAAGCGTTTGCTTGACCAGGCTAAGAGAGCTCTACCAGCCCCAGCCCCAGCCGCGGCCCCACCAGCCTCGGCCCCACGGTCCCATTCCCCACGGCCCCATTCCCCAGCCAAAGCCCGGTCCCCAGCCCCACTGCTCCTTCTTCTTGTCGTCCTTGGCGACCTTGTGCTCAGGATCCCCAGCAGCAGGTGCCACAGCGTTCGGGGCGGCGGCGTTAGTGTCGGCGAGAGCTCGCAGAGCTGGGTTGGGCTGGTTGTCGGCAGCAGCGACAGTGGCGACGAGTGCGGCGACGGCGAGAGCAGTGAACTTCATGGCACTTGGGTAGTCCTTGACAGGTACTTGGCCGGAGCAGGTAAGTTGAGATATGGGATGGAGCTGTCGCCTACGAAGTTGTCCGCTGCGAACCGAAGGAAAAGGTCACAGAGTTTCTTCGCCCTGGCATCGACTGCGAAGATAATTTTCCTCCTGTCTGTTATCGGGAACGTCTCCGTTAATTTGTTTACGGCGCTTTTGTTGTCCGTGACAACATCTTTCAGCCGTCCATCAATCTAGTCGAACCCGGTTCTCCGACAAGTCGCCTACGGCTGTGCATCCGAATCACAAGTTTTTGCCCATTGTTAGTATGATGGCTAAAATTTCGAGGTGGCAAGTGCATGGACACATTGGCTCGTTCGGAGATCGATTCTTCAGTTCTCGTCGCTGAACACGATGAAGTTTTTCCAAAGTCTTCTCGCAGTAGGTTGAAGAAAAAAAAGTTGTTCCTCCGTTGCTTTGCAATAGATGCGCGCTATTCGTAACCATACCGAACCTGGAAACGTGAAGAAGCTGTCAGGCTGGCAGCAGACAACTGGGCAGCCACCACGACGCAGAAATGGAGCAATGACGTCAAGGCTGAGTGGAAGCGAGAAAGACACCGTAAAAGATGGTCCGACTGCGGTTCCTCAAGAAGCTGAAGCTGGCAGATATGATCCAGGAACGACGACACCTGGAAAGAAAACTGCACAAGACAATACCACCCAGAGCTCGAGCAGAGCTTAATCGTCGTGAACGCACATCCGATCGGCTATCGATGGCAGACAAATTCCTTCAGCTCACTCTCGAATGTGCAGTGCTCCAAAGTCAAAACCTCGCGCTCACATCAATTATCCTACAGCACCAGAAGCTGCAGGATGAGGAAGTGGAGCAATTAGTGAAAAGGAGTTTTCACGGCAAGTTTGAGTAGTTTATTTTCTTCCTAGTCATTTTGCGTCCGCTAATATATTGATTTGTTTCTTCAGACCATGAGCACCCGCGACACGAATCACCACCGAATCTCGGCGGGTAAAGAGATTAGTCCACGCACCGAGTCTTCCGATAAGTAGTGCCTCAAGCTGTGTCTCCCGTCGTCGATCTACGATGGTTTTACCCAACGTGGTTGAAATGTTGGAGGAGTTATCGACGACTTCGGTCGAAGCAAGCGTCAAAGCCGCTCGAACAGGTCAAATGGAAGACTTAAAGCGACTACTTGGCCGATCGGACTGCTATCCTACTGCAGAAGCTGCAATAGCTGCCGGATCGAATGGACACGTCAAAGGCTCTACATTTTCGAAGATTGTGGCGACAGAGATCGTGTCCACCACGTTGTGTTGGATATTGCCGCTGCTCGAGGTTTCGTCGACGTCGATGAACTTCTATCAGGGACGTATCGGGACTGGGTTTTGGTGTGCGTGCTCTCTCGAACGCCATTTCAGGAGGTCATGTCAAAGTGGTGAAAGTGCTGCTGACTCCTGACGGAATCCATAGGGATGTCACGAAAGCTGTCGATCAAGCGGCAGCAGAAGGACAGCATGCCATTGTACAGCTAATCCACGAGCGCTTCCGTGCACTAGCCAACGCATACGTTTGGACACGGGATGACTTGTTTGCTCACATGACGCGCTACGGAAGACCAGCCAGCGTCAAGTACCTGTTCGAGCATGGTTTTTGGGCTTCGAATTTGCCTGGAGACGCTGTCGTGGCTGCAGCAGACACAGATCGTATCGACGTACTCGAGTTCTTACACAGCACTGGGAAATTTCGTCACAATCGCTTGACGAAGCGTTCGTAGCTGCCGCTCGAAATGCCTTTTGAAGTCTGTGAAGTGGCTGTTTGCGAGGCAGCTTGCATCAGCACAGGCAGTGAACGACGCGGTTCTAGCGGCGACCAGTGTCGCGGTCGTCAAATTCCTGCTCGACACGGGTATTATCACTCTTGACAATGTTGACGATATTTTACGAGCGGATCCACAGCGGAACCACCACAGCCGTCGCAGTAAGTATTTGGACATTGCCAAGTGTTTGGTTGATGAAGGAACAATTCCTCCTGGGATACTGGTCCAGGCAGCAGAGAGAGCTGCGAATTGTGGCGATGCAGCGTTGGTGGAAAATCTTTCGCAATAGCGGACTGCAACTTCAGAATCGCAGTACCGTGGGCCACCTTTTTGAAGCCCATGGAAAGATCTCGCTGCGAAACTTCAACATTTATTTCTGATACTTAAACCCTGACGAAACCGATGGCATCAATGCCATCTAATAAAAGGTTCACACGCAAAAACACTAGGATTTCTATAATACATAACCTTTATTGAAAAGGTATCCTTGGATAATTAATTCTTAGAAGCTCCTTTCCCCTCGGCCGCGCGACCCTTCACACTGGAACTGCCACATTGGCATTGGCGCTGCGGACGGCACAACTCCGCCACGCACGCAGCTCTCACTCAGACCCAGCCGCTGTGTCCGCTGCTCCATCGTCTGTACTACCCTCGAGGCCTTGTTCGAGCCTTCAACGCCCTCTACAAGCCTCAAGAGACAAGTCTAGCCGCCATGTACGTGACGCGGCGTCTGCTGCGCTCCACGCTGTCGGACGCGACCCCGACGCCTTAGAAGATAAGCAGCCATCTTCGCCACCCCGGTAACCCCCAAGAGACGCGCTGCGGCCGTGCAACCGCCAAAATGGATGCAGATTCTGTTGGTCGTATTACGACCAAGTCGTTGGAGAACGCTGGCGACGAGAAGAACAAGCGCCGCGCCAAGAGGAAGGACAAGCAGGTGCCAGAGACCCCTAAGAGTGCAGAGAGCAAGCTCTATGGCTGTGGTATGCTGGTGGACGTCCGCTACCGCAACGAGTTCATTGAAGCCAAGGTCGTGGACTTGGACCCGCACAAGGAGACGATCTACGTGCACTACATGGGCTGGAACGCCCGCTACGACGCGTGGGTGACGCCCGAGGACGTGGCTGCCCACGGCAGCGAGAGCTTAGCCAAGAAGAAGGACGTGAGTTGGGACGGAGAGACGTCACTGTTTGTGACGAAAGAGGAAGCTGTGAAGCTCAAAGCAAAGAGCAAAAAGTCTCCAAAAGCAAGAAAATCACCCAGAAAATAGGTGAAGGGAAGGAGAAGAAGCGACGAGCAGTGGAGACCAGTGAAGAGCCTCCCAAGAAAATAAGAAAGAGTCCCAAGAACAAGAAGCGCAGCAAAAAGAGTGGCAAGAAGAGTCCGAAACGGGCGAAAAGTCCCAGGAATGTGAAGAATGCAGAGATTGCAGAGGTGGAGGCCGAGCCTGAACACGGTACGAAGAGTCCTCGAGTGCGAAGACCGTCGAGAAAGGTCCAGGTTGCAGTGGGGACGACGGACGAAGCGAGTGAACGGAAGAAGAAAGCAGAGACAGCGGATTTGGTGCTGGAGGTGGAGATCGGAGCCGGCGACGCAGCGATTGAGGAAGGTAACGCCGTAGAAGAGCAAGTAGAAAGCGCACCCAGTGGTCGAGCGAAAAACTGACGCACTCCAAGGTGAAAAGTAAGCGGAAACGAAAGACAGCGGGAGAAGTAGAAGAAGATGAGGACTTTGTGCCCGAGAAGAAGGATAAGAAGTCCAAACGAGGCGGAGCTGCCAGTAGCAAATCGCCAGCTAGTACTGCTCAAGCTCGCCGCCCTGGTAATGGCGGATTAAGCGGCCCGATCCGAGAGAAACTGCGCGACATCTTCCAACAACGTGTGCAGCAGAGGGAGCAAATGGAACAGCTGACTGCAGCTGAAACGGGCTTTCATCAATCGCTAGAGACGCACGAGGAGGAGGAAGCGGCATCCGCAGAGGTCGACAGTGCAAAGGAGGATGCTACTCCTGCAGCGATGGTCAGCCCCAATGCGGCGACAGATGAGTATCAACGGCAGCTGCAACAGTATTATTACCATCAGCAGTTGCTACTCGCCATGAGTTTGTCGGGTGGGATGGCCGGCGCTGGGGAAGACCCGAGCACGATCGCTCTTCAGGGCGGTATCATCGACCCGCGCATCATCCAAGAGCGACTCAGTGCGCTCGAGGAGCGTCGTCGACAGCAAGCGCAGATCCAAGCGTACTACCAGCAACTGATGCTCACTCGAGAGAGGAATGTCCGCGCATTGGCAGCGAATCAAGCGTTTGTGAACGCCAGCTCCGCAGTCTGGGAGCAGCAGCTGAAGGAGTCGACGCAAAGCGAAGAAGACAGCACGTCGATTAAGAGCTGGAAAGATATGACTGACAACGGCGGGAATTCCGCCGACAAGGATGATAACGACGATAGCACCGCCGATAAGGACCCAGAGATAGGCAAAGGCGGTGGGGATAATGACGCCCCTCGATCAGAAAAGTCGGACACGAGCGACGGTGGTGACAATAGCAAGGAAAGCGAAACTAGCGCAGCCGTCTCGACCAGCAGTGCAGCGAACGAAGCCAACTTGGCATCGCCCGACACGGTGGAAAAAGCTGCTGAAGGTTCCGTGGCGTCGACGCAGTCAACGCCAGCAAAAAGCGCCAGCAAATGCGACCCTGCCGACGCTCCTTCTGAAAACGTGCTGTACGAGTTCATCCTCTAGTCGGTTCCAATATATAAATTCCTTTTGGCGCGCTAATAAAAAGTACCCAAAATGATGCGCAAACGTTATCTTGCATTCAGTATACTTGTCTCCGAAATAGTGTGAAAGAAGCGCCAGTCGCGCGCCAAAACGAAAAGCTTCCAGCCCCATCAACGAGGCCTTGAGATGTCGGACGTGGAGCTGATCGAGAACGACTCTGGCGAGGTGGGATGGGCGCCAGGAGCGCAGGAATCTAGCGAGGAAGAGGCGCAGAGCGACGACATCGACAGCGACGACTTTGAGAGCGAGGACGAGGCCCAAGAGACCCCAGAGAATGGGGTCCACGAGTATTTCCGACAGAGAAAGACCTGGTCTAGCTCTAAAGCAGGCACCAAACCTAAAACTAGGAAGCGCAAAGCCGATCGAACCCCGCGAGGCGAGCGGGCCAGGAACCGGCGACGCCAAATCGCCGACGTCATGGACGACGCCGAGCTCGACGACTCGACGTTGAAAGCCCGAGAAGCAGAGGCCAAACGAGCCGAGAAAATTGACAAAATCTTGGGGATTTCTCCAATTTGTCTGAGGAGCAGCTGGCCGCCGACGAGGAGAAGGCCAAGATGCTGTGTATCAATCCAGTGTCCCAAGATGGGGCTCCTCCGGAGGAGAAGAAGGCACAGAGAACGCCCCCGTGTTTGTGTTCAAAGACCTCGTGAACAAGCTCAAACCGCACCAAATCGTCGGCGCTAGATTCCTATGGAGTCACATTGCAGCAGACCCTGGCTTTGGATGTGTCCTCGCAGACTTTATGGGGTTGGGCAAAACCCTGCAGGTTATTACAACAGTGCAAGCTTTTCTGTCGCAAAAGAAACTGGAAGTGGATGGTTTCTTGACGCCAAAACACAAACACGTTTTGATTCTAGCGCCGACCATTTGTGTGCGCAATTGGGAGGCGGAAGTCGTGAAATGGCTCGGCAAAAAGAAGCGAGACGGTTGGGCTTGCACACGTTGGAGTCGAGTCGAGAGAAAAAGATGAGCGACCGCGTGCACGTGGTCAAGACCTGGCACAAGCGAGGAGGACTGCTGATCATGGGCTACGAGCTCTATCGCCTGTTGGTGCTGCAGTCCAGTGGCGAGGAGAAGATCGCCGCGGGGAATCAAAAGTACGCGCACTTAATCAAGCAGGTATATGCGTGTCTGAGTGATCCAGGTCCCGACCTGATTGTACTAGATGAAGGTCATCGCGTACGTGATCGCAAATCGAAAATGGTAAAGGCTCTGGCGCATGTGAAGACGTCCCGACGCATCATCTTGACGGGATATCCGCTGCAGAACCACTTGGAAGAGTACTGGACGATGGTCAACTTTGCAAGACCGGACTATCTCGGTTCCTTGGAAGAATTCAAAAACCGATTCGTGGACCCCATCAAGAACGGTCAGTGTGTCGATAGTTCTGAAGTTGACGTAAGACTGGCGCGGCAGCGTGCGTTCGTCTTGACACGTGAGCTGAAGCCTTTGGTGCTGCGTCGAGATCAGCAATATCTCTTCAGACAGCTCCCACCAAAGAAGGAGTATGTGTTGCTGTGTAAGTTGACAGATGCGCAGGCAGAGCTCTATCGGATTTTTCTCGAACGTGGAGTGCCCAGACGTGGTGATACCGGTAAGGTCAATGTCCTCGGAGGATACCACATCTCACTAGCTATCTCGAACCATCCTGATGTGCTGATGGAAACGTTCAAACAGCTACAAGAAGACGTGCGTAATGGCAACCTTAGAAAGAGAGATAAGTCAAAACGTGGAGGGTACGCAAGTCTCTTCGGCGTCGAAGATGGCGGAGAAGACGATTACGATCCATGTATCGATTTGCCGAGTCCGACGGCGCCGCCAACACCTGCAGCTCCCGCAACGCCTGCCACCTCTGCCGAGTCGAACGATGTTCTGGTTGGTTACTCGTCAGACGAAGGTGAGACAGACCTGTTGAATGCTCTGGATGCTCCGAGTAGCAAGCCAACACCAAAGCCAACGATGCCAACGGGTGATGAGTGGCATCGTCTGAGTTTTGCCCAGGACTTTATGGACAAATACGTCCCAACGCAGCTCCAATCCAGTGGCAAAATGATGCTCCTCATGCAAATTCTGTCCGAGTGTCAAGACATCGGCGACCGTGTGATCCTTTTCTCTCAGAGCATCCCGACGCTAAACACAATCGGGGAGATGATCCGCAAGCACAACAAATACCAACGTCGACACTCGAAGCGGCTATCCTATCTACGCATTGATGGTAGTACGCCACAGCAAGACCGCTTCCGCCAGATCGCGCAGTTTAACGACCTCGAAGAAGACGTCGACTTGATCATGATCTCCACCAAAGCAGGTGGAGAAGGCATCAACCTGTGCGCCGGCAATCGCATCATCATCTTTGATGTCTGCTGGAACCCTTGCAATGATTCACAGTCAATGTGTCGCTCCTATCGCTTTGGCCAAACTAAGCCAGTGTTTGTATACCGCTTTGTGACGGCAGGTACGATGGAGAAGAAGGTTTACGACCTGCAAATTCGCAAAGAAGGTGTCGCCAAGAGGATTGTGGACGAGAAGACGATGGAGCGCAAGTTTAAGAGTACAGAGCTGCAAAACTACTTTGATGTGGGCGAGTTTGAGGAGTCGCTGAACCACGCGCAAGGTAAGAAGATCGACGATGAGGTGAAGGCGATCCCACAAGCCGACACGGTGCTCGACCATCTTTTACGGGATAACGAGGAAAGAGCCGTCACTGTTTCGGTAGCAGACGAAGGTGAGAAGTCGACTCTGCCTGAGAGGTGTATCATTGACTGGTTCGAGCAAGAAACCATGTTTGAAGAAGATTTGGATCAACAGTGTTCCCCTGCGGAACAAAAGGAACTAATTGAGAGCTACACGTACTTGAAAGCAGTGCGGAGATTGCGCAGCCGAGGAGGAACGCACCTCATTAGTCGTGACGGTTTGCTAGTAAAGATGTGCGATACTTGCCGAGCTGTGAACGAGATTTACCCGCAAGCAACGACACAGGTCCCTGTGCCGGTGAAGATCGAGTGCTCCTATTGCAAGAGACAAATGTCAACGGTTGGGGCTGTTCCTCCCTCAGTTAATACAGCGCCTGGAAACCCGTTCGCGGGTTTGTCTGGTGTGCCTGGCGGTATTCCAATGCCTCCAGGTCTGGTGCCGCCAACTGCAGCAGCGATGGCAGCGGCCACTGCTGCTGCCGCGGCGGCACTAGGTGCTGCGCCTTCTGGCCAACCTGGTCAAAGTCGTGTGCTTCCTCCCCATCTGTATGCGCTTTACATGCAACAGGAGAAGGAAAGAAATAAGAACCAGCAACAGTCGGGACAACCACAACAGGCGCAGGATAGTAAGCTTGCGCAGCTAGAGCAGCTGCGCTTGGAGATGCAGCAAAAATGGAGATCCAACGTGCGGAGATGCAGCGCCGACGCCTTGAGCTGCAGCGTAAGCAGCTGGAGGCGGAGGCTGCTAAACGTCGGAAGGAGCGCTTGACGATGAAGCTCAGCGATCGATATATACTGGTGCTTCGTCGAGGCATTAAAGGTTGCCAGGATCTTAAGCGCAAAGCTGAGAGCTGTGGCGCCACGATGGCCATCGAGGTGAACTCCCAGCTGACGGATATCGTTAGTGCCATGACCAAGGCGGAGACGCTCAAATGGCTCAAGCTGAACAAACTCCCAGGTGATGTGGAGCTGCATGATGACGTGTGGCTGCGCAATGAAATCGCCAAAGAGAAAGGTTTACCTTTGATTCCAACGAATGAAGCGAGTAGTACAGATAGAAAGGAAGATGGGGTGTCAAGCCTGCTATCCCCACCCCAGCCATCAGTACGAGCAGTGGGCTGAGTCCGCAAACGACGGTGGATACGAATAGCGACTACATTGAACTTCTGGACTCGGACGATGACGAGGAACCTCCGAAATCAGCAGACAGTGGCGTGCCAAACAGCGGTATCGTCAGTCAAACTCCCACCGGGGTGGACGATGACGACGATATCATCGAGATTTTGTAGGGCGGCACGACAAGCAGCACACTAATTCAATTTATAACGAGCGCTTGATAGGATGCCTCATAACTCGACGACGAATTCCACGTTGTTGGTCTTGGCAGGAGGTAGCAAGCAGCCGTCTTGAATCACAGCGTCGGCCATTACTTTGGCGACGTTAACAGGGTTGCTGTCGAGTAGAACACTCATGGCCTGGAACACATCCGAAAACGCGTTGTACACGACGAGACGCCCAGTACCGTCAATACTAATCAGCGTCGACGTCGGACACACGAATGGGCGATGGAGGACCCTCTCCACAAGAGCTTCGTCCTGCAAAATATGTGGGAACACCGTCTCAAGTGTGGCAGTCGACACGACTCCTCAAATTCCCCAACACATTTGATCAGACAGCCCTCGTCATCGCTGGACACGACTTTCGTGGAGAAGTTGGCAAGTCGACGCACTCCAAATAATTGCTTGTAGGAACACCATTGCTCCATGAAGTTGCTCCTTCCTGTGACGCCTCCGCCGACACTCATATCTTCATCTAGAAGTACGTTAAGAAAGTGTCGATCTCGAGTTGGTAGCAGATCCGGATACCCTTGTTTGAACACGTCGAAGAAGTGGTCTATGGCCTGTAACGAGTGGCTTTGGAAGTGCATGCGGCCTGCCAACACACGCGTCTCCAGCAAACTCTTATGCAGCAGACAGTCCTGGATCTGTTGGCGTAGGTCGTTGACATCAAGTGTGAGGTGTAGGACCCGCAGGTTATCGGCGTCTCGCTGCAAATTTTTGGTGGACGTTTTGCGCCTTCTGCGGGCTTTTGGTCCACTTTTCGCTCGTCGGATCTCGATTGCAACGATATTGGCACCGCGAGGAAGAACACGAGAGCTGGACGTAATCCGATCTTGTTCGGTGTTTGATGGCCTCGAAATTACCGCTGGGTCCTCCTGACTGCTGTCGGACGCATTGAGCAGCAGCGAGAGGTCCATGCGAGAGCTCCAAAGAGGGAGGGACTTGATGCAGTCGCGATTCTCTTCTTTGTAGAAAGATTAGTCGCACTGACTCCTGGAATAGGTGATATTTTGTACGTTACGTGGCTAGTTTTCCGCTTCACAAACGATTTCCACCAACAGCTCTCTCTGCTGCCTGGGCCAGTATCCCAGGAGGAAGTGTTCCTTCATCAACCAAACACTTGGCAATGTCCAAATACTTGCTGCGACGGCTGTGGTGGTTCCGCTGTGGATCCGCTCGTAAAATATCGTTAACTTTGTCAAGAGTGATAATACCCGTGTCGAGCAGGAATTTGACGATCTCAACACTGGTCGCCGCTAGAACCGCGTCGTTCACTGCCTGTGCTGATGCAAGCTGCCTCGCAAACAGCCACTTCACAGACTTCAAAAAGGCATTTCGAGCGGCAGCTACGAACGCTTCGTCAAGCGATTGTGACGAAATCTCCCCAGTGCTGTGTAAGAACTCGAGTACGTCGATACGATCTGTGTCTGCTGCAGCCACGACAGCGTCTCTAGTCAAATTCGAAGCCCAAAAACCATGCTCGAACAGGTACTCGATGCTGGCTGGTCTTCCGTAGCGCGTCATGTGAGCAAACAAGTCGTCCCGTGTCCAAACGTATGCGTTGGCTAGTGCACGGAAGCGCTCGTGGATCAGCTGTACAATGGCATGCTGTCCTTCTGCTGCCGCTTGATCGACAGCTTTCGTGACATCCCTATGGATTCCGTCAGGAGTCAGCAGCACTTTCACCACTTTGACATGACCTCCTGAAATGGCGTTCGAGAGAGCACGCACACCAAAACCCAGTCCCGATACGTTCCCTGATAGAAGTTCATCGACGTCGACGAAACCTCGAGCAGCGGCAATATCCAACACAACGTGGCGGACACGATCTCTGTCGCCACAATCTTCGAAAATGTAGAGCCTTTGACGTGTCCATTCGATCCGGCAGCTATTGCAGCTTTTGCAGAGGATAGCAGTCTGATCGGCCGAGTAATCGCTTTAAGTCTTCCAGTTGACCTGTTCGAGCAGCTTTGACGCTTGCTTCGACCGAAGTCGTCGATAACTCCTCCAACATTTCAACCACGTTGGGTAAAACCATCGTAGATCGACGACGGGAGACACAGCTTGAGGCACTACTTATCGGAAGACTCGGTGCGTGGACTAATCTCTTTACCCGCCGAGATTCGGTGGTGATTCGTGTCGCGGGTGCTCATGGTCTGAAGAAACAAATCCATGTATTAGCGGACGCAAAATGACTAGGAAGAAAATAAACTACTCAAACTTGCCGTGAAAACTCCTTTTCACTAATTGCTCCACTTCCTCATCCTGCAGCTTCTGGTGCTGTAGGATAATTGATGTGAGCGCGAGGTTTTGACTTTGGAGCACTGCACATTCGAGAGTGAGCTGAGGGAATTTGTCTGCCATCGATAGCCGATCGGATGTGCGTTCACGACGATTAAGCTCTGCTCGAGCTCTGGGTGGTATTGTCTTGTGCAGTTTTCTTTCCAGGTGTCGTCGTTCCTGGATCATATCTGCCAGCTTCAGCTTCTTGAGGAACGCAGTCGGACCATTTTTACGGTGTCTTTCTCGCTTCCACTCAGCCTTGACGTCATTGCTCCATTTCTGCGTCGTGGTGGTTGCCCAGTTGTCTGCTGCCAGCATGAAGGAAAGACAGCAATTGAGAAGGCTGGCACAGAAGGAATTGGGTGTGGTCACCGGTTGCAGGTCCACGAGGAGCTCCGATTACTCGACCGCGAGGTTTATCCTACATCACCCTCCCCTGCTACGATCGAACAGATCGATTTCACCCTTAAAACACCCATAATCTGCAAAGACCTGGCTTCTTCACGTTTCCAGGTTCGGTATGGTTACGAATAGCGCGCATCTATTGCAAAGCAACGGAGGAACAACTTTTTTCTTCTACTTACTGCGAGAAGAGTTTGGAAAACTTCATCGTGTTCAGCGACGAGAACTGAAGAATCGATCTCCGAACGAGCCAATGTGTCCATGCACTTGCCACCTCGAAATTTTAGCCATCATACTAACAATGGGCAAAAACTTGTGATTCGGATGCACAGCCGTAGGCGACTTGTCGGAGAACCGGGTTCGACTAGATTGATGGACGGCTGAAAGATGTTGTCACGGACAACAAAAGCGCCGTAAACAAATTAACGGAGACGTTCCCGATAACAGACAGGAGGAGAGTTATCTTTGCAGTCGATGCCAGGGCGAAGAAAACTCTGTGACCTTTTCCTTCGGTTCGCAGCGGACAACTTCGTAGGCGACAGCTCCATCCCATATCTCAACTTACCTGCTTGGACCAAGTATCTGTCAAGGACTACCCAAGTGCCATGAAGTTCACTGCTCTCGCCGTCGCCGCACTCGTCGCCACTGTCGCTGCTGCCGACAACCAGCCCAACCCAGCTCTGCGGGCTCTCGCCGACACTAACGCCGCCGCCCCGAACGCTGTGGCACCTGCTGCTGGGGCTCCTGAGGACAAGGTCGCCAAGGACGACAAGAAGAAGGAGCAGTGGGGCTGGGGACCGGGCTTTGGCTGGGGAATGGGGCCGTGGGGAATGGGACCGTGGGGCCGAGGCTGGTGGGGCCGCGGCTGGGGCTGGGGCTGGTAGAGCTCTCTAGCCTGGTCAAGCAAACGCTTCCCCGTCTTCTGCATTCCCGTTGCAGACAGACTCTAATCGAAATGAAGGTTTCCCTCGATTTCTTTGCTTTATCTGACTGCGATTTTGCATGGAACTTCAACATCCTCATGGTCATCACGAATGATGACGGCGTATCTTCGAACTTCACCTTCAGCATGTTGGCCCTTGTTCACACATTTCATATACATATGACGTTGTAGCAAAGTTGGCGAGAGCTGAATAGATGAACATCAATAATGCTTCTGCATTCATCCACAGGCTTGCTAGCTCTCTACATTCTAGAGTTCCTGACTAAAACACGACACATAAATACCCCCAAAACTGGCGAGACTACTGGTAGTACCGCGGTGCTCCACGTGACTGCCCATGGGCACGCGAGACCGACGAGTATGCTGACGATCCGGACGGCGTCGGCGCATAACGCTGTCTAGAGTACGCGTTGGAAGCAATCGGGGTGGGCGCGAACCGATCCGAGTACTCTGACGAATAGCTCGATGATGGCCCGCGTGACGGAGCGAAGCCTGCTCCAGAAGCCATGAACCTGCCGCCGTCATTGTACTGCTGCTGCTGCTGCTGGCGACCGTCGTAGGTCAAAAGATTGGGTTCTGGTTCGGTCTCGACATTGTGGACGACTGGTCCATCTCGTAGCTCTGCTGCGAGTGGATGAAGCTGTCACGACGCGAGAAGCCCGACCAGCGCTTCAACGCTAGCACGAACATGGCCACGTAGCGCGAGAAGAAGACGAAGAAGACGAGCGAGTTGAAGATCACGAAGCCCTGCGCGATGATGCCTCGCCAGTGGATACTCAGATCGCTGGACGTGAGGAACGCAAAGCTCGCCATCAAGTTGACAATCGCCACCACCCTCAGCCCCACAGTGACCCCCAGCACCCAGCGCGCGGCAAACGGCCGGATGATGAGCGCCACCACGATAAATAGCAAGTGACACACCATGAGCGCCACCAACTGCGTCGGAACGCCCGACACGGCGCCAGTGAGAGCGCCAAGCAAGACCTGGAAGGCCACTGTCACCACGAAGAAGTAGCGGAAGGCCATCCTGGACTCGCCGTAGAGAGGCCCCCACACGGCGTAGTTCTTGTACCGGAACGCGTCGTTCATGGGGATGGCTCGGACACTGACAAAGGCGAAGCAGAGACCACCAACGACCACCGCCCAGATCGAGAAGAGCGCCACAGCGAGACCGATGCCGACGCGGTAGCGCAGCTCCATGACGAGCTCGTACGAAGACATGGCCACAAGCGGGAACACACTGAGAACCCACAACGACACGCCCAGACCCACCACACACATGGCGAAGCTGTTGCGCAGCCCATGCGGAAGGAAGTCCGACCACGTATCTGCAGTCTTTCGGTAGTTGGAGTAGGCCACGCCGGTCGCGAGAAGAAAGAGCACGACCACAAGGGCGACCACGGCCAAGAAGAACCAGAAGGCCGACATGAGCGCCTCGTCCTCGTCGATGCCGATACGATCCGAGAACGCGACAATGCCCGTCAAGATGACGAGCTGCAGACGGCGCGAAGCTTCCGACACGGCGGTCGTCGTCACCGAAGACAAGTGCAGATTGGCGAACGAGAACGAGTCTGTGAAGTCCAGCACAATCTGAGGAGCCTTCGTGAGCTCCAGCATGGAGATCGAGTTCAAATGTTGGATGTAGGCCACCACCACGGCCAGTTCCCACACATTGGGTGTGAGCCATCCCATGCTGGACCGACCGCTTGCCCCGCTATCGCTGCCGCTTGAAACTCCACCCAGCCATCCAGGCCGTCGGAGCGCCAACAAGTGGAAGAAGATCAACAGGACGGTGGTCACGATGCCGAGCGCGTAGCTCGCGTACAGCAACGCGTTCTGCACTTCCTGCGCCGTTGTCGACAGTGAAATGGACGCGCCAGGCGGCAGGTTGGACCGGTTGCTACCACCCACGATGACGACATCTCTATACGATCCGCTGCCATCTTCCAGTGTGCTCACCGCGCCGTCTCCACGGTTGTACTTCTCGAACGTCGTAATCTTACTCCCATCGCTGTACACAATCGTAGAGCCAGTATCGCCCAGCACTGTCAAGTCGTTGTTGTCGGTCAAATCCGGGTTTCCGCTGCCGTTCTCGCCACTGCTAGCCGACTCAGCCTGCTTTTGGACCGCTTCTGCTGCCGAGTTGTCAATGCCAGAAGTATCAGCGGGGATCACTGTCCCCACCGAATCCGGGGAAGCCGGAAAAGAAGGCATCACTAGTGAGCTTGAGTTTGGCGTCCGTGTCACCGGTGCTGGGCTCGGAGTTGACGTGTCTGATTGAGATGACGAACCTTCGTCCGAATGCTCGGTTTGCTTGGTAGAATTGTCCGTCTCGGACGGACCAGATGAGCCCTTTGCCGCAGAAGGGGTCCGCGTGACGGGTGCCGGACTCGGCGTGCTTCCATCGGACGATGCGGAGGAAGGTGCCGTCGTCGGAGTCGACTTTGGAGAAGATGCCTGCGAGGTCGAACCTTTTTCTTTAGATCCGCTCGACCCGGTAGTAGAGCCTGACGCAGACGTCCCGCCTGTGTTCGAGGAAGCAGAAGGCGCTCTCGTCGGAGACTTAGTGACCTGCGGAGCATTCGTAACTGGCGGAGGGCTCCACGTAGCTGCAGAACCCGACGAAGAATCTGAACTGGCCGGTGGTGCTTCCGTTCTTGAAGGGGTTTCGGTAGCAGGCGTCGTCGTTGGCTTCTCTGTTGCAGGGGCATTCGTAACTGGGGCCGGACTGAACGTAACGTTATCCGACGAAGATGAAGCGGATTCTGCTTTCGAAGCAGAGGATCCTGTCGAACTCGGAGAACCGTGCGACGACGACGAGCTACTACCTGATGGTTCTGGTCTTGATGTCTTTGGAACACTGGGCACCGGAGGCGGACTCCACGGCGTTGGCTCTGGCGTTGGAGGTGCTGTTGTTGGTGCCTCTGTAGGAAGCTCAGTCGGCAATTCCGTAGGTTGCTCCGTCGGAGTCGGCGCTTGTGTAGGCAAATCTGTCCGGGTTGGCACTCGCGTAGGCAAATCTGTTGGCGTTGGCTTATGGGTAGGCACCGGCATATTTGTCGGAGTATTTGTCGGCGCATTTGTCCACGTCGGCTCGGTCGTACCCGTGCTCGATCCACTCGTCGACTGGCTAGAAGAACTGGACGTCGTCGGCGTCTCGGTCGGCGTCTCGGTCGGCGTCTCGGTCGGCGTCTCGGTCGGCGTCTCGGTTGGCGCCTCGGTCGGTGTCTCGGTTGGCAGCTGTGTTGCGCCGCCCGTGCTCGACCCCGTCGTCGACTGAGAAGAACTGGACGTCGTCGGCGTATTTGTCGGCTTATTCGTCGGCGCATTTGTCGGCGTATTTGTCGGCGTCTCGGTCGGCGCATTCGTCCACGTCGGCTCAGTCGTAGCCGGCGAACGCGTAGACGAGGAACCCGAGTTGGAAGACCCCGTCGTTGATCCTGACTGAGAAGCCGGGGCCGACGTCGGCGAATCTGTCGTGGGCGAATCTGTCGGCGCATTTGTCGGTGTATTCGTCGGCTCATTTGTCGGTGTATTCGTCGGAGCATTTGTCGGCGCATTTGTCCACGTCGGCTCGGTCGTACCCGTGCTCGATCCACTCGTCGACTGGCTAGAAGAACTGGACGTCGTCGGCGTCTCGGTCGGCGTCTCGGTCGGCGTCTCGGTCGGCGTCTCGGTCGGCGTCTCGGTTGGCGCCTCGGTCGGTGTCTCGGTTGGCAGCTGTGTTGCGCCGCCCGTGCTCGACCCCGTCGTCGACTGAGAAGAACTGGACGTCGTCGGCGTATTTGTCGGCTTATTCGTCGGCGCATTTGTCGGCGTATTTGTCGGCGTCTCGGTCGGCGCATTCGTCCACGTCGGCTCAGTCGTAGCCGGCGAACGCGTAAACGAGGAACCCGAGTTGGAAGACCCCGTCGTTGATCCTGACTGAGAAGCCGGGGCCGACGTCGGCGAATCTGTCGTGGGAGAATCTGTCGGCGCATTTGTCGGTGTATTCGTCGGCTCATTTGTCGGCGCATTCGTCGGAGCATTTGTCGGCGCATTTGTCCACGTCGGCTCGGTCGTACCCGTGCTCGATCCACTCGTCGACTGGCTAGAAGAACTGGACGTCGTCGGCGTCTCGGTCGGCGTCTCGGTCGGCGTCTCGGTCGGCGTCTCGGTCGGCGTCTCGGTTGGCGCCTCGGTCGGTGTCTCGGTTGGCAGCTGTGTTGCGCCGCCCGTGCTCGACCCCGTCGTCGACTGAGAAGAACTGGACGTCGTCGGCGTATTTGTCGGCTTATTCGTCGGCGCATTTGTCGGCGTATTTGTCGGCGTCTCGGTCGGCGCATTCGTCCACGTCGGCTCAGTCGTAGCCGGCGAACGCGTAAACGAGGAACCCGAGTTGGAAGACCCCGTCGTTGATCCTGACTGAGAAGCCGGGGCCGACGTCGGCGAATCTGTCGTGGGAGAATCTGTCGGCGCATTTGTCGGTGTATTCGTCGGAGTACTTGTCGGCGCATTTGTCCACGTCGGCTCGGTCGTACCCGTGCTCGATCCACTCGACGACTGGCTAGAAGAACTGGACGTCGTCGGCGTCTCGGTCGGCGTCTCGGTCGGCGTCTCGGTTGGCGTCTCGGTTGGCGTCTCGGTTGGCGCCTCGGTCGGTGTCTCGGTTGGCAGCTGTGTTGCGCCGCCCGTGCTCGACCCCGTCGTCGACTGAGAAGAACTGGACGTCGTCGGCGTATTTGTCGGCTTATTCGTCGGCGCATTTGTCGGCGTATTTGTCGGCGTCTCGGTCGGCGCATTCGTCCACGTCGGCTCAGTCGTAGCCGGCGAACGCGTAAATGAGGAACCCGAGTTGGAAGACCCCGTCGTTGATCCTGACTGAGAAGCCGGGGCCGACGTCGGCGAATCTGTCGTGGGCGAATCTGTCGGCGCATTTGTCGGTGTATTCGTCGGCTCATTTGTCGGCGCATTCGTCGGAGCATTTGTCGGCGCATTTGTCCACGTCGGCTCGGTCGTACCCGTGCTCGATCCACTCGTCGACTGGCTAGAAGAACTGGACGTCGTCGGCGTCTCGGTCGGCGTCTCGGTCGGCGTCTCGGTCGGCGTCTCGGTCGGCGTCTCGGTTGGCGCCTCGGTCGGTGTCTCGGTTGGCAGCTGTGTTGCGCCGCCCGTGCTCGACCCCGTCGTCGACTGAGAAGAACTGGACGTCGTCGGCGTATTTGTCGGCTTATTCGTCGGCGCATTTGTCGGCGTATTTGTCGGCGTCTCGGTCGGCGCATTCGTCCACGTCGGCTCAGTCGTAGCCGGCGAACGCGTAAACGAGGAACCCGAGTTGGAAGACCCCGTCGTTGATCCTGATTGAGAAGCCGGGGCCGACGTCGGCGAATCTGTCGTGGGCGAATCTGTCGGCGTACTCGTCGGCGTATTTGTCGGCGTCTCGGTCGGCGCATTCGTCCACGTCGGCTCGGTCGTAGCCGGCGAACGCGTAAACGAGGAACCCGAGTTGGAAGACCCCGTCGTTGATCCTGCCTGAGAAGCCGGGGCCGACGTCGGCGAATCTGTCGTGGGCGTCCGAGTCCACGTAGTTGGCGTCCATGTCGTCGGCGTCGGAGTCCACGTAGTCGGCTCGGTCGTGCTTGAGCTCGCGTAGACGAGGAGCCAGAGTTAGTAGACCCTGAAGCCGATGCACTTTTGTTGCCATCGCTAGAAGCTGACGCTTTGGACCCCGACGTGCTTTTCGAGCTCCCTTCTCTTGTGGGTGCGTGTGTCGTTGGTACTGGTGTCCATGTTACTGGTGTCCATGTCACTGGTGTCCAAGTCGTCGCGCTGGGAGTATTTGATCCGGTGGAACCTACATCTGAATACGCGGACGAGCTGGACGACGACGCCATGGCCTTGAGGTACCTGAACTCGCTCACCTGCTCGCCGCGCGCCACGGCCACTACCACGGCCGAGGTCACGGCGACGCCTAACGCTATGGAGGCCAGCGGCCGCCTCCGTCTCCACCGCCGCTGTGTCTGCATGCTGGGACGAGGGGCGGGGCGGCGGCAACGATCGCCGCTGTCCGTCTCCGCTGCTGAGTGTGTCGCGCTTATAATGTGGCTGTCACCTGTGGCTAGGCCCCAGAAGGGGAAAATGCTGGCGCCTGTGGCGTGCTCTTGGTGAGAGCGTTACGCAGACGATAGGGACGGACTGGCGCTTGTGGCGAGCAGCGCCTCTACGTGCGCGCAATGCGGCTGGTTGAAACATGTGTATCTTGTTATCCAGCCATGGACCAGAGTCGCCGCAAGGAGCGGAAAGAAAGATGGGGGTCGCCGATCGAGCCAGACTCGAGTCGGACTGGTACACTGTCAAGGAGGCAGCTGTCCCGGCAGAATGACCAACGCCGCCAACATGACGGAGCACTGGTGGTGCCGGCACCGCTAATGTCCTACACTCAGTATTGCAATGAGTCGATGCTCGTTGCAGTGCTGGGGCGGCTCGAACTGCGCGCGCCACGATCGATGGAAGAAGCTTTTCAACTCCATGCTGAGGAGATATGAACACCTTTTTCGCTGTGCCGATAACGCTTTCTCCAAAAGCATAAAGTCGTCGCTCGTCGAGAGCTCATTTCGCTGAACCTGGACGCAGCCCGCAGTGCATAGTCAAAGCTGCGACTCGAGCAGCTTCTCCGAGGTATTAGCTGTAGCTTCTTCGAGGCAACCTGGAGTATTTGAACTTAGCGGCACATAGGAAAAAGGATCTGCATGTTAAATGTAAATGGCCACTACACTGCAAGTAGATAGCTTTATCGAAAGGGGCCCTGAAGGCGTCACACAGTTGGACGATCGCGACTCTTAGTCCGAGATTGTTGCAGTCCCCAAAAGGCTGCACCAACGCTCGCAGCAGTTCAATCGGGCAAGATCCAACGATTTACCGACCGCCGACGATGTCACTTCCAGCAAGTGCGTCAGGCTCAACACGACGCGGACACGTGAGTTTATTGTGGCCCATTTTCTCACACAAACTGCACTTGTAGGGCTTGCGCTTCGTCTTCTCAGCGGCAGTGACTTGGCTCACAAGCTCCTGAAGGAAACCATCAATCGCAGGTGTGCTTTGGGCGGCGGGAGAAGCCTGCGCGAGTCGAGGTATAGTAAAACGCGATGAGCCTGGAGGAATCTCAGCCTGCTTGGTAGCGACGTCGGTCTTGGCCTGGCGTTTCGCGACCTCCACTTCCCATTCGCAGGTGTCGATGATGCACCCCAGCGCCTCAAATTGCCGCATTTTACTCTCAGCTTAACCTGCTTGTTGTGGTTGAAGGCGTAGACCCTTTACGAATTATCAAAAGTCTGCGCATCTGTTGAAGACGTCGCCTTCGACAAGTCTGTCGCTTCCATGAAGCCGCAGTAAATCTAACTGCTCCGGCTCCGATCCCGTGTTGCCACTCATGGTGCTGGCTGCACCAGCCGAGGACTGCTCAAGTGAGCGCTTCCTGCCCAGGAAATCCCCTTCGGCCCACTTCAGAGAGAGTCTCGCTCGTGCAACTGTGTGACGCCTTCGGGCCCCTTTCACAACTTTCGCCGTGGTCAGGACCCTTTTCGGTAAAGTTCCCTGCGGCCCTCGCCATCTATGGCCTGGATCTCGCAATTCTGCTAACAGGCGGGTGACCGTGAAGGAGACCATGATCAGAGGACGACCTGGACGACCTGTTCTTCAGCGGAACGAGCTTCAACGATAAGGCGAGATTGACCTCTCGAGATCTCTTCAGCTTGTGCACTTCCATCGCCAGCGTCGGCTCGGACGTCCCATCATCGAGGCATTGAAAGCTGTTGGAGGTGATAACATCAGCGTCGTCCTTGCTGCTGTCCGATAGTCGTCCACGGGAAGTACTACGACTAATTTGTCAGCAGCAGAAATTGACTGTAGCAAAGAACGCAAAACAAGTCGACGCTTCCTTGGCGTAGTCCACCGCAGTTTCGTCTGGAAAATGGCGTTGGACTGCTCCATAAACACTTCGCGAGTTTTTGTTTAATGGCACAGTGAATTTATGAGGCAACATTCCGTTTACCGCTGCTCTTTGCTGCTAGCTTGTCATTCTCGGGTAGATGCTTGCCTAAGGTAAGCGAAGACGGTGAAGCCTTCGAACTGGGTGGTGGTTTTGACGATCTCTTCAGTCTTGGTCGGGTCTGGGTACACCACCGTGTGGTACACTGCCAGGAATATGGTCTACTTGTCGTCAACTTGTTTTGCACTGAAGTTTGCTTGTACTTTTCGCAGCAAGCGCAGTTGTGCCTTGCATTCACGGTTTGCAGCGCCCAAAGCGCCCGCTACATCTAGCCGACCTTACTGCCACCAAGCAGGGTTCCTTACACTATATACTGATAGCGTTAGCCGTTGACGGATTTGCGGTGTTAGCTCTCTCGACTTCATCGATGAATCCAAAAGTGAATTCTGCTGAGATGCAGCTCAGCTTACCAGGGCAAACTGCCTCCCACCGCACGACATAGTTTCACAAACTTCTCCACTCGGAGTCGTCGGTTGCAGTTCGAAGATTCGCCGTCATCATTCGTGATGACCATGAGGATGTTGAAGTTCCATGCAAGATCGCAGTCAGATAAAGCAAAGAAATCGAGGGAAACCTTCATTTCCATTAGAGTCTGTCTGCAATGGGGATGCAGAGGACGGGGAAGCGTTTGCTTGACCAGGCTAAGAGAGCTCTACCAGCCCCAGCCCCAGCCGCGGCCCCACCAGCCTCGGCCCCACGGTCCCATTCCCCACGGCCCCATTCCCCAGCCAAAGCCCGGTCCCCAGCCCCACTGCTCCTTCTTCTTGTCGTCCTTGGCGACCTTGTGCTCAGGATCCCCAGCAGCAGGTGCCACAGCGTTCGGGGCGGCGGCGTTAGTGTCGGCGAGAGCCCGCAGAGCTGGGTTGGGCTGGTTGTCGGCAGCAGCGACAGTGGCGACGAGTGCGGCGACGGCGAGAGCAGTGAACTTCATGGCACTTGGGTAGTCCTTGACAGATACTTGGTCCAAGCAGGTAAGTTGAGATATGGGATGGAGCTGTCGCCTACGAAGTTGTCCGCTGCGAACCGAAGGAAAAGGCCACAGAGTTTTCTTCGCCCTGGCATCGACTGCGAAGATAATTTTCCTCCTGTCTGTTATCGGGAACGTCTCCGTTAATTTGTTTACGGCGCTTTTGTTGTCCGTGACAACATCTTTCAGCCGTCCATCAATCTAGTCGAACCCGGTTCTCCGACAAGTCGCCTACGGCTGTGCATCCGAATCACAAGTTTTTTGCCCATTGTTAGTATGATGGCTAAAATTTCGAGGTGGCAAGTGCATGGACACATTGGCTCGTTCGGAGATCGATTCTTCAGTTCTCGTCGCTGAACACGATGAAGTTTTCCAAAGTCTTCTCGCAGTAGGTTGAAGAAAAAAGTTGTTCCTCCGTTGCTTTGCAATAGATGCGCGCTATTCGTAACCATACCGAACCTGGAAACGTGAAGAAGCTGTCAGGTCTTTGCAGATTATGGGTGTTTAAGGGTGAAATCGATCTGTTCGATCGTAGCAGGGGAGGGTGATGTAGGATAAACCTCGCGGTCGAGTAATCGGAGCTCCTCGTGGACCTGCAACCGGTGACCACACCCAATTCCTTCTGTGCCAGCCTTCTCAATTGCTGTCTTTCCTTCATGCTGGCAGCAGACAACTGGGCAACCACCACGACGCAGAAATGGAGCAATGACGTCAAGGCTGAGTGGAAGCGAGAAAGACACCGTAAAAGATGGTCCGACTGCGGTTCCTCAAGAAGCTGAAGCCGGCAGATATTATCCAGGAACGACGACACCTGGAAAGAAAACTGCACAAGACAATACCACCCAGAGCTCGAGCAGAGCTTAATCGTCGTGAACGCACATCCGATCGGCTATCGATGGCAGACAAATTCCTTCAGCTCACTCTCGAATGTGCAGTGCTCCAAAGTCAAAACCTCGCGCTCACATCAATTATCCTACAGCACCAGAAGCTGCAGGATGAGGAAGTGGAGCAATTAGTGAAAAGGAGTTTTCACGGCAAGTTTGAGTAGTTTATTTTCTTCCTAGTCATTTTGCGTCCGCTAATATATTGATTTGTTTCTTCAGACCATGAGCACCCGCGACACGAATCACCACCGAATCTCGGCGGGTAAAGAGATTAGTCCACGCACCGAGTCTTCCGATAAGTAGTGCCTCGAGCTGTGTCTCCCGTCGTCGATCTACGATGGTTTTACCCAACGTGGTTGAAATGTTGGAGGAGTTATCGACGACTTCGGTCGAAGCAAGCGTCAAAGCTGCTCGAACAGGTCAAATGGAAGACTTAAAGCGACTACTTGGCCGATCGGGCTGCTATCCTCTGCAAAAGCTGCAATAGCTGCCGGATCGAATGGACACGTCAAGACTCTACAGGTAGCGTTGCTTTTCGGAGATTGTGGCGACAGAGATCGTGTCCACCACGTTGTGTTGGACATTGCCGCTGCTCGAGGTTTCGTCGACGTCGTTGAACTTCTATCAGGGAACGTATCGGGACTGGGTTTTGGTGTGCGTGCTCTCTCGAAGAAACCTCGTGAAAAACTTCACCACTTCACATGAAACCTTTTGCCAAAATAGTTTCGACCCCCAGTCATTCTCCCAAGCCTCCGTTCGCGATGGCGGACCTGTCGACTTCTGCGAATCGGTCTTTATGGACGAAGACCCGTCAGAAGACCAAGCCAAGTGCCCGTGCTCACCGGAAAGATGTAGTGGTGTTGCCCGTCCTGACTCGGCGTCCAAATAACTACCAGGCCAACGACGTGGTCGACAACTCACGCGGAACTTCTTTAAACGCGCTACTCGCTTCCCGATTCAATGACAACAATCAAGAGTCTTACAGCAGAAGCCAATTACGAGCCATGGCCAGCTCCAAAATATTGTCTACCCACAACAGTCAGTCGAGAACGCACAACAAATTGCCATCGAAGACGGAGTTTGCAGAACGGGTCACTCTAGCGCCGCTGGAACCTGAAAGTGCTAAAAAGACCAACAACCAGCGTCAATTTTTACCTGAAAACCTGCAAGCTGCTATCAACGAAGTGCTGGCCGTACGGACCACAGACCGATCAACAAGTGAGAGTCTCGACAGCGTCAATGATCGTGGCAATAACAACGCCGATGAAGTCGATGAACCAACACTGTCAAGTGCTAAACTCTCCGGTGGTAGCAACGTACAGCTACCAAGTCGACGACCCGAATGGCGGCGCTACATCCGCCGCATTATGCTGTCGAGAAGCTTTCGAGGCACGACTTTGGCTCGATACCGTCGTCTTGTGGGGATCGTCGCCAGGAAGAACTTGTCTGTTTATCTAGCGGACGCAGCGGAAGGTGTTGTTCAGTATCGTTTGGAATTTCGCAGTGCGGTTGTGATCCAGAGCATGATACTTCGCTATCTGAAGCACCGTCGACGAGTTAAACAATTGAAAATGGACCAGACGGCACGACGGATTCAAAGTGTCTGGCGAGGAGCATTAGCGCGTGAACGGCGTCGTCAACTAGCAGAGCAGAAACGTCAGGAGGAGAGCAGGAAGGTGGCTAGTCGTGCCATTCAAAATGCCTACAGAACGTATCGGAGCGCTCGCTTGCTGCGAGAACAGAAACTACGTGAACAACAGAAGGTGAGACTGCTGGAGAAAGCTCGTCTCAAACTTCTTGACAAGTACCAGACTTGGCGGCAACGCAGTAAAAGGATATTGTTGGCCAAGCAGTACCAAGTAACTCCGACGCCATTCAGCTTGAAGACCAAGGCAACGATGCTAACGAACCTGTTAAAACTATCCCCGTTCAAGAAGAGATTGCATCGAATGACTCAGATACATACACGGATTCCAACGTGAGTAATACTCTGGATGAATCCTTGGTGGAATCGCCGAGTCTTTCATCAAATGTGTCTGCTGTGGAGCCAAACTTTACAGGGAATGGAGACACTATTCACACTGGCAATGCGGAGTCTACTCGTGAGAGTAACGTAGTGGTACCTGTGGACCCCATTCACATTGACATCGCGGAGAAGAAGCAAGAAGCTGCGCACGGCGCGGATGCTGCAGAATCGTGTGAATCCAACCGCGTAAGTGTGAACATCGAGGAATGTCCTGAACCGAACCAAGTTATCTACGAAGGTGCACACTATCAAGACACCTGCAACGCCGTGCCAAAAGCACGTTGTTGTCGCCAAAGTCTGTTGAGGTTGCTGAACATGCGCCTGTGGACGAAAGCGAGTCGGAAAGTGATGCCGAGAATTCAGACGCTCTATCAGAGAACGGCGAACCTCTTCAAGAAGTTGCCGCCGCGGAGGAATGCGAGCTGAGAGCAACAGAAATCGCTAAACGAATGGCTGCAAGGAAAATCGTTCGGTTGATTCAGAGCAAAGTGGAGGCCAGCCGCATTACAAGAGCCGCCGCAGCACAAACAATATATCGATTACTACTGCAAACAGTGGAAGCCAAGCGCGTAATGAGACACCACGCAGCGTTGGTGATCCAGTGCCGACTTCGATCGCATCAAGCAATGCAGCAGCTAGCGCGTGCTCGTCTCGCAGAATTGAACAGGCTTCGAGCTCAACTGCAGGCCTCTTGGCATCCACCACTCACTCAGTCTTCGAGTGTGCCAATTGGCGAACAAGTCAACTCTGAGGAAAACGACGCCGATGACTTGGAATCCGACCTGCACAGCTCCGACCAGACCATCGCAGACGGATATCTCCACCTCCTACCGACTCGAAATGGCCAAGTTCCGCCGGGTGTCCCGATACTGTCGTCCAATGCTGGCGCTCCATTGCTATCTCTGTGGAAGTGGAGCTGGCCGAGCGAAAAATGGCTGAGCAGCGAGCAATGGCAACTCGACCAGCAAACTTAAGTAATATTTCTAGTCTTTACGTAGTCTTCCAGACTCAACATGGCAATCAGACCGCCGAGGCGACGTAGGAACGCACCACTACAGCTTCAATTACCCAAAACCACCTTCGTACTGCACCACTACTGAAGAAGTATTCGAATTCCTACTTTGTCATGTTGGACAAGTTCCAAAACTCTTGTTATCGTTATCGCGAGCATTCATCCTCGCTGTTGTCTTGGTTTGCTGGGCTTTCAAGTTGATCGTGACCGCCGACACGATTGGTTTGAGGCTTGCACTCGAGCTCACTTCGATGTGCAGCGCATCCAATCGCCGGCAATGCATAGAGGTGGCGATCAGCAGCCATGGACCAGTGACAGCGCGAAAGAGGGCGGCCAGGGCTCCGGTTCTCACAACCAGAAGCTCCAGTTCCCAGTCATCCGTTTCGATCCCAACCTCAAGTCGATGGAGTCGCTCTTGGCCCCCATTCGCGACCAGGACCCCGGATTCACGGTGGCGGCGGTCGACAGTCGACTGCTGAGCCCCAAGAAGAAGAACCGACCGTTTACGGTGGAAGAGCGGCGTGCGCGCCATCGGGAGAGCATGCAGCGTCGCCGTATGGCGGAGAAACGCAGCATCGAGGTGAAGCGCGTCGAGGTGGAACGCCTGACCCGCGAGCTCGAGAATGCCATTGTGAGACTTTCGGAACAGCTCAAACTACGGCAGAATGAAGATGACCAAGTGGTCGCTGCTGTTCAGGATGGCTGGGGTGGCCAAAGCACGGCGGCCAAGATTGTCCAGCAACGATACTTGAGCTTGGTGCTGGAGCAAGGCTCCATCACTGCCGAGAACTGCAAACTGACCGAGAGGTTCAAAGAATGGCAGAAGTTCATGAAGTTGTTGGGCTTGGAGCACGATCGGCTGAACAAGGAGAAGAGTACGGACACCAAGCTGCTCATGGACGTGGAAGAAGAAGGTCGCTGGGTCACCTTCTCGGAAGATGAGCCGGTGGTGTTCTACCAACCGCTGGAGAGGAACAAGTGCCAGGAATTGGCGTTTGTCGGCTACCAGAAGATGCAGGAGGTGCTGAGAGGACCTGGAGCTCGTATAGTCCACGATGAAGAGTTTGGATGGAAAGTTTTCTTCTCGAAACACGAGGAGGACACGATGGACGACCATCAAGTTCGTATTCAACATCGATTCACCAAGAGGATCAACGTCATCAAGGCTGGAGGAGGTCGCATCACGGTCGACTCGCTGGCCAGCGCGACGTGGAAGATCTTCAACTCGCCGCAGCTCTACAATCAAATGTATCGAGGACCGAGGACGTCTCGGGTCATGCAGCAGGTTGATACGCATACGTGCGTCATGATGAGGACGTATCCCGACGTGAACGGTGTCATGCGTATGCGTTGCGTCAGTCTCATTGTGAGGGTGGAGGACTGCGTGTTGGACGCTATCGACGACGCCACAAAGGACGACTACACGCGACGTCGAGTGACCATCTTGAACTCGATCCTGGACCCGGACCAGTGCTTCCCTCGTGGCAATGCCAACACCTCGAGCACGACACCGGAGTGGACCAAAGAAGGCATGGACTACATTTCCTTCACCGAGACGGACGAGAAGGACTACATCGACATTGAATATGGCGGACTCGTGAACGTGACGAAGGAAGTGGCGGCCAGCAAATGTGTGCCGCTCATCGTTATGAGCATGGGCGAGGGCTTGATGCGATGGGAGCAGCTACTTCCTTGCTGCTGGAAGGCTGTCATCCCCATCTCGTTGTAAGTTTCCCTCCAGCTCCATCATTTATTTCGACATCCCCCAGTACTCTTGAGACCAGACAAGTGGAGTGAAGAGCCGACCTGCATGGTCTCCTGTAAAGTACCGATGACCTTCTATTCTACACAGCGACGTCGGGATCGAAGCTGTTGCTCGGCATCCATAACAACAAAAATGAAGACAGAAGTTTGACATGTTCCTCACAGCTTCCGACTAAAACCGAGCTGGGTGGGTCTCTCGTTTCGATGTCTGCAGTCCCAGCTCACAAGGATGCACAGCCGGATGGCTCTATGCTGCGAACTTCTCGCTTGTTGTCGAGTCATGCCGACCAGTTCAAGTAGGAATCCACCTTGCCACAAAGACGCCAATGTGTGCGCTCTTAATGATCTCGCCGCAATCCCCATGCAGCGGAATGAGCTCATTGACGACCCATTTCTGCTTGGTGTTCACCCAAGCAGCGAGCACTCACTCCATGTCGACTGTGGTAATTGTTGCTCGACTCATTTCGTGTGAACCACCACCAAAGTCGGTGGTTTGGCTTGACTTGATCCCCAGGCAAAACCCAACAAAACCTTGAGACAGCAGACGTGCATTTGCTGCATGACTAGCAGGCAGGTGCGTTTCTCGTCGATTTGTCGGTCCCGCTGGAAACGCCCAAGCAACCGTCTCGATCCTCTGGAGCCGCAGCGACAAGTGGGAAGCTTTGGATCGTCATTGCCGATTGGTGTTTGGAGTGTGGAGACACGAAGCACCACCGGCGTGTGGAGGCCCCTACAAACGTCAGCCTGGTCGACTACCTCCTCTACATAGACGCGAAAATGGTTGTGGACCATCATCAAGCTCTCGCTTGGCGCGCAATGCGGACGGAATCTGCTTGGAGTCGGTCTCTTCTTCAGAATCGTACGTGCCAAGTCGGCGACAATGGAGACCCTAGAACCGCTGCTGGCTATCGACCTCGAGCTGTCACCGGTGAAGTCGACCAAGCCGCAGACCAAATCCGCCATGAGTCCGCCAGTAAAGAGCCGCCGACTGTCGGCTGAAGTCCGTCGAGCGCGCCATCGAGAGCGTATGCAACGCATGCGGATGGCCGAGAAGAAAAGTATCGAGGTCAAGAGAGTCGAGGTCGACCGTCTCGCTCGTGAATTGGAGCTCGCTATTAAAGAGTTATCGACCCGACAAAGTGGCGGGGACAAAGGTCAAGGCGTCGACGAGTTTCCCGACGATGTCAAAAGCGACGGTGAAGACACTAAGGAGGCAGCGAACGTCGTGCAGCAACGTTATCTGAGTCTTGTACTGCAGCAAGAAACAATCACTGAGGAGAACCGACGACTGACGGAGAGATTCAAAGAGTGGCAGAAGTTCGCCAAACTGCTGGGGTGGAGCACGACCGACTCCCGAAGTTTGGCGCTTCCCACAGTCTCACGTCCGACCTCATGTTGCAAGACGGCGACGGGGGCCATTGGGTCGCCTTCTCGGACGACGAGCCCGTCATCTTCTACGAGCCGATCGAGCTGACTCGGTGTCAGGAGTTGGCCTTCAACGGCTACCAAAATCTGCAAGAAATGTTGCGTGGTCCGGGAGCTCGCTCCGTGCACGACGAAGGTTTCGGCTGGAACGTCCACTTCTCGATCCATGAAGAAGGCTCAGTAGACACACGACAACTTCGGGTGCAGCACCGCTTTACCAAGAGAATCAGCGTCATGAAACCTGGTGGCGGTCGTATCACTGCAGACTCGCTGGCGGATGCTACGTGGCAGATCCTCAACACCCCAGAGCTGTACAGTCAAATGTATCGCACTCCACGAGCGTCTCGAGTCATGCAGTACGTGGATGCACATACGTGTATTATGATGCGGACGTATCCAGACGAATACGCGCAGATGCGGATGAGATCCGTCAGTTTGATCGTACGTGTGGAAGACTGCGTAGTGGACTCGACCACGGACTTGCTGGGGCTCGTATGGGGCAACGACACTCGCCGTCGAGTCACCATTTTGACAAACTTCTTGGACCCAGACCAATTCTTTCCCCATGCAAGTACACACGCAGAGAACCCGACGGCCAAGTGGATGAGGGAAGGCAGTGAGTACATTTCGTTCACGGAGATTGAGGACGAAGATTGCATCGATGTAGAGTACGGCGGACTGCTGAATGTGGGGAGCGAGACGGCGGCGTGCAAAGGTGTCCCCCTCATTGTCATGGGCATGGGCGAAGCGCTAGTCAGATGGGAGCAACTTTTACCGTGTACGTGGAGAAACGATATCCCAAAGTAATTCAATAATGTGTATGTTTGTCGTTGTTTGGCGGCTAGAATGCCATGGACTCGATCCAGTAAGCGCCAAAACACATTCCAAGCTCAGACGAGACCACAGTCTCTGATGGATTTGGTGGTACAGGGACGATTTTACAGTAATTGAACACCAACGTTGAAGAACAAGACCTCGAGGATGATCTCGACTGCATTGGAGAATCCGAATACTCTGATGAGCGTTTGCTTCCAGTTCGAATGGTGCAGACTGTTGTCGACACTTCCTCTACAGTTAAACGGCTTACATTTATACAGCTGACTCACCTCTGCCGCCAATTATACTACGTACAGTATGTGAAACGTATCACAGTTATCTGCCAAGACGATTTCAAATCATTAGACCTTTGATCTGTATGCAACTTGTCTCCATCCAGCACACAATTCAGACGCAAAAGTGTTGCAAGTTTCTATTGCGCATGGAGAGCGTGGAGCCGGTGGACGCGGGGCTCTCTCCGGTGCAGAAGAAGCCCAGCCAGGATGACGAAGACAAGAACTCGGTGAGTCCGCAGGTGAAGAGCCGCCGACTGCCGCCCGAAGTGCGCAAGGCGAGACATCGCGACCGGATGCAGCGCATGCGACTGGCTGAAAAGCGCAGCCTCGAAGTCAAGCGGTTGGAGGTCGAACGGCTCACAATTGAGCTGGAAAATGCCATTAAAAAGTTGTCAAAGCAAGTCGAGCAGCGTCAAAGTGAAGGGGAAGGGATCGAAGCCTTCCCCATGCTGGACGAGGTCGACCAAGCCGACCATCACTGGGAGGGACAGAGCACAGCAGCGAGACTAGTACAGCAACGGTATTTAAGCCTAGTACTTCAACAGGAAACGATTACCGAGGAGAACCGACGACTGACCGAGAGGTTCCGAGAATGGCAGCAGTTTATGAAGATCTTGGGCGTCGAGCACGACAAACTGCCGAAAGATGGCGATGGCGAACGCAGTGAGGACGAGCTGGAGATGCACGAGGGAGCAGAAGGACGGTGGGTGGTCTTTTCAGACGAAGAACCGGTGATTTTCTACCAGCCTTTGCAGCGAGCGAAATGCCACGAGTTGGCGTTCATCCACTACCAGAAAATGCAGGAGATGCTGCAAGGCCCTGGCGCACGGAAACTACATGGAGAAGCTTTTGGATGGAAAGTGTATTTCTCCTTCTATGAGGAAGCAGTGACGGACGAACTAAAAGTGCGTATGCAGCATCGATTTAATAAGCGCATTAGTAGTGTAGCAGACGATGGCGTTCGAGTCACGGGGGATACGCTGGCCAGTGTGTCGTGGAGGATTTTCAGCACACCGGAGCTCTATAGCCAGCTGTACCGCAGCTCGATGGTCTCTCGAATCATGCAGAACGTCGACGCACATACGTGTGTCATGATGCGCACGTATCCGGACGAGAACGCCGTCATGTCCAAGCGGTTTGTGAGTCTGGTGGTGCAGGTGCAAGACTGCGTGATCGACTCGACGCCGGACCCGATGGATCAGCTGGGCCTCTCGTGGAGCAATAAGACCCGCAGGAGAGTGACGATCTTGAGCTCCATCTTGAACCCAGACTTGTGCTTCCCTAAAGGCAGCACCGACGCCCCCAACTCATCGGCCCAGTGGATGAGAGACGGCTTTGGCTACCTTTCGTTCACGGAGATTGACGACGAAGACTGTATCGAAATTGAATACGGCGGGTCGACAATTGTAGGTTCAGAGACTGCAGCGTGTACTGGACTCCCGTTTGTCGCTATGAATATGGGAGAAGCGCTGGTTCGATGGGAACAGCTCGTCACCTCCACACGGACGCTCTCCGAGACGGAACGATCGTAAAATAAAGATACTTTATACACTACAACGAGTTTGCCATATCCTTTTAAATGAGTGTTCGGTCCATAATAAACGCACATGAGCAATCGCACACGTCGCACAAACGTTATCAGGTGACAGCCAATGAGATAGTGTCGCCCATCGTCCATCCTACAGTACAATCTGTCTGCTTGGTTAAAGGTCGCTTTTGGACCTCCAGTTAGAAATATCAAGACAGCCCTCAAATGATCTCCATGCTTGCACTTGCCCGCCCGCGTTCGACAGCAAGTTTCAATGGTTTACTGCCTCTGTATGGACGGGAAGTCTGCCGATGAGATGACGTCGGCCCCGAGACTAATCAGAGCCAGCAGACTGACGTCAGTGTGCTCGCTACGGTCAAAAAGGCCACAGGATGGTCTCCGCAATCACTCGCAGCAAAAGACCCGCGAAATGGCACAACAAAAACACGACTGTGCGAAACGGTGGGTGGACGATGGGATTGCTAGGTGCAATCCCTTTAAGGCAAGCGTTCCTCTCCACTCGCGCTTCAGTCGACGAGCTCACAAGGAGGTTATAAGACCAGACCGTCGCCATGAGCTCTCCATTCCAGATGGAGCCTCTGTATGACGAGGAAGTGCGGATAGAAGACGTGGGGCTGGACAGGCAGCAACAACTGGACGAAGCCAAAGCGGCTCGAAGGCGACAGCGACATAAGGAGGTGGTGGCTCGTTCCAGGCAGAAACACAAGGCCAGCGCGGCGGCGATTCAGCAACAAGAAGCGCGTTTGGGTCGCCAGCTGCATGAGCTGTTAGAGCAGGCAGGACACGCCGTCACGGCTGGACAGAGCGCTGAAAGCCATCAAGGTGAGGAACAGCTGCAGCACAAGTATGCTGAGCAGGTGGCCATGCAGGAGCGGATCCGCTTGGAGAACAAGGAGCTGCAGCGGAGGATCGAAGACCACATGAAACTGTGCGAGGCGATCGAAAAAGAGATGGCGACGTCGGACAGCGACAACAGCGAGTGTTCGCAGACGCAACTGCGTCCTGCAGGACGACAACCCAGCGGCAGTGGTTCCTGGATCTTCTTCGAGGACGACGATGACCCGTTCTACTTTGTGCCACTCTCGGAGAACAACTGCCAGGAGATCATGCGCACGGTATTCCAACGCATGATGAGCTTGTACTCGGAGTTTGAACAGCGCCGGATCCGCACGTCCGAGTTGGAATTCTTTGGCTGGAAAGTGCAGAGGCCGTTGGACGCTGAGCCGAAAGTGCTGCGCTTCCAATTTACTAAGACGGTGCGCTGTGTGAACGACACGATGGACTCGATCATCAATCGCACGTGGGACGCGTTCCACGACCCCAAGAAGTTCGCTAGCATCTACAGTACACCCGTCGTCACGCGTGTGATCCAGCGCGTGACGGGTGATATGACTGTGCTCATTCAGAATGCACCGGTGCAATCCGGACGAGAGCGGAATATCCGTTACTTTAACATCCTCGCTCGTGTACGTGGCGTCAATGAAAAGCACGAGCGCGTCGTCGCTCTACTTAAGACGATTGTCAATCCAACGGACTGTCAGGGGGCAGGAGAAGTCATCCCCCAGCTGCATGAGATCGAGTGGATGAAGCGGGGTATCTCCTATCTCTTGTTGACGGAGGAGCCGTCAGCGACACCGGAACAAAATGTACGTAGGATTCGTCTGCACTACGGCTGCGACTACGAGTGCGTAAGTGAAGAACACGCGCGCTACTTGATGGTCGAAGTGCTAGGCATTGCATGTCGATGGGAGCAGCTCATCATGCCATCACACTGCCTAACGTTTTGAAGCAATAGAACTCGACTTGGGAGAACGTCAAGGAGAGACTGGGAGAGGGACGTAAAAGCCCAACCACAGGCTTCGTGGTCGTGCCGCAGCGACATGATCTAATACCTGCCTGCCAACACTCGTCGTGAGTCAGCGGCAAAGATTGCCATGGCCTCCCAGCCTGCCACTCTTTGACCAGCAACCGGCTTCCTGGTCTGACTCCCTCATATCGGAGCTTCACGACCTGACGACAAGTTCCAGACGCCACGTCCGACTCGCCCGATCCGATCCGCGTCCTCCGGCTCGCCAAAACTTCCAGCGCTTAGCTGGATCTCGATACAGGACGTCCGCCACCTGACTACATACTGTAAGACCAGCTGGGGGCGACAAGTCTCTCCCAGCGTCACCTCAGTCTCAAATACGACGCTGGATGTTCATGTCAACACGACCAAGCTCTCCACCGATGGCTGTGGGCCACGGCGCTCGTCCCTTAGCGAGTGAGAGCCACTGGCTTCTCTCCACGGCTGGCAAATGGACTGAAGAGGACGAGAAGGAGTGGAAGCGCCAACAGCACCGAGAGAACATGGTCTTCTTCCGACGCAAGAAGAAGGAGCAGCAAGCGGAGCTGCGCAACCAGCACCGACAGCTGGAGCTGCGCCTGCAGCAGCATTTGGCCATGCAGCGTAAAGCGGCGTCTCGGTCTTCGACTGCTCGTCCCCTGACAATAAGAGACCAGAACCAGACAGCTCTACAGCATTTGGTAGCCGAACAAGAAGCGCTTAAGTCGGAGAACGCTGCGCTACGAGACGAGATCGAGAAGCACGAGAAGATGTTGAGTCTTGTGGCGGAAGTGAATGAAGAACTCAAAGTCAGCGCCCAGACGGTCGTCTGTGAGAGTCGCGAGAGCAGCAACTCCGACTCGTCGTCGTCGACCATTTCGTCGTCGTCGTCGTCGTCGATTTCTGAGCTGATCCTGCAACATCGTGGCTGGCGTGTGCATTTCTCCGGCGGTGAGCCGTCGTTCCACTACCACCCATTCACTAAGCAGCAACTAGATGCAATCCGAGAAGGCTACGACGCTAAGTTTGCGGTCGAGCCGTACATGGACGAGATCGGCAACATGTTTGGCTGGCAGGTAAAGAGAGCGCCACTTGTGCAGCATCCAACGATAAATGTTTTGGTTGGAAGAGTGCGATACTCGAGACGGATCCACTGCGCTGGAGGGTTCGGAAAGGCGACGATGAGCCAACTGGACGCGGACTCCTGGCCGGTGCTTACGACGCCCGAGCTCTGGGCTCGTATCCACAACAATTCAATGACGTCGCAAGTTCTCCAAGTGGTGGATGAAGACAATATTGTGCTGGTCCGGAACACTTTCGAGCGCTCGTTTGGCACACACGTGCGGTATCTGAACCTGGTCAGTAGATCGAGACGAGTCTTCGAGGACGGTCGAAGGTCGATCACGTATGCGATGGTGGTTGTCAACTCGGACGCAAATCAGCGGAGTCGGGAGGCAGAAGGACCTCGTGGCGACGTGCATTGGGTCAACGAAGGTGGAGCTTATATGACACTCTCGGAGATCGATGGCAGCACGCTGGAGGTTGTGTACGATCACTGCTCCGGATGTATGAATGAGCAACACGCGCAGCATTGTCTGATTGAATGGGGACATATCGTCATTCGATGGGAACAACTCGTGACTCCATCGAGGATGCTCGCAATTTAAGAAGAAGTTGAAGACGTTATGTGAATGCATGGCTTGTTCGTCTCGACCACTGGGATTTTTAAATTATAATTTGTGATCACTTCAAGACAACGCTCTCTACGCTAAGGTAGTAAGCTTCTGCATAGCCATGAGCTTCCCCCGACCAAAGACGACGCTGGATGGCGAGTGTATTTCCCCGACAATGAGCCGTCCTTCTATTACCATCCCTGCTCCCGAGAAGATGTTGACGACGTTATTAACGAAGTCGACAAGAAATTGATCAATGAGGAGCAAAAGATGAAGACTGTGGGGATGTTTTTCGGCTGGAAAGTTGAGTGTGGGAGCCAACCTTCTCGCATGACGTGGGTGCGGTTCTCGAGGCGCCTTCACTGCTCGCTGGGAGGCGCAGAAAGAAATGTGCTGAGTTCGGACATGATGTCGCTGCCTTTGTTGACGACTCCGGCGGCGTGGAATCGCGTTCAAAAGGAAATCTTTCCTGCAAGATGTTGCAAGATTTTAGCAAGACTGCAAGCGTCTCCGTCTACAATATTCCTGGCGATGTGCGTCTTCGCTATCTCGCTTAGGGTTCCTGATGTGGCTACTGTTATTTGGCACCAGCACTTTCAACTTCTCCAGAGATTCGTAATAGCGATCACCGCACACCCAGATGAAGATGAAAAAAACGTATGGTATCGCCCAATGCTCTACATGATCCAATTACGCTGTGGCAACTTCCCGCGCCCGCGATCGAGTGATTTCTTACTTCAAAAGTCACCGAAACCAGGAGATTGGAGATCCAGCATGCTACCTTTGTGGTAGAGACACTTGCTACGGGAGTGGAGCAGAATTAAATGGCCAGCCCTAGAGTCGATTCACTACAGCAGAATGAAAACACTACAGAAGGTTATATCAACCCCAATTTGGTGGAGCAAGTTGCTTGAATTGCAGGTTCTGGATACGCGAAGCTCAGCAAGTCCGGCGAAGCCCTTGGGGTCAGGGTCAAACGCCTTTCAGGCGCTCTGTCGGGAACTGGCAAAACATGAAAAGTTATGTTTTGCCGACTTTCTGGGTGCCAATCGCGACTGGCCGTCTTCAACGGCATTTTTCATGGACGTCTGCCCCGAGATTCATCCAACACTTGGGACAAAAGTGCTTCCCCACGATATCTTCGTACTCAACTATCAAGTGAGCCGATTATTTCATCGTTTGCTACCGCATCCGGAGGCAGGAGGAATGCAGGAAGTTAGAAACACGAATTCACCACCGATATTTGGAATCAAGCTAAGCAGCTCTCTCCCAACAGAACCAACTACGCGATTCTTCCCAAATTTGCGATCGCAAGATTGGAAGGTGATTCTCCAGCAAGTCCCGGAGTTGATGCATCATCCGATGGAAGACCTGGGGTGTCCTCGACAATGGATTCATGAGACCTTGTCCAGTGTGATTTTTCTGCGTGGATATCTACTGTCGGTAATTCATGATGTGATAGTACGAATGTGCTTCGGAGACCTCACAGTCGGCTCACGACTTGCTCGGGTAACTAAATCCTACCATCCAAAACTGCGTTCATCCGGAATGCCAGGATGTCGAAACGGTAGAACACTGTTTTTCACGTGCCCGTCATTAGAACCAATGTGGAGCGAACTATGGAGCCGGTGGTCGACGTTCTTTGTGTCGATCTAAGCTGGAGGTTGCCACTCTTCCCAAGATCGCAAGACCTCCGTAGGAACCGGAGAAGTGAGCACAAAGAACTAATTCTTCTATGGATGATCTACACAGCGATAGTGTTTCATGCAACATGGCGACTAAGGAACGACATTCATTTCCAGGAAACAGTAGCAGAAGTGCCAAACATTCGCAATCTCCTGATCTCGTTCAAGATGCACTACCAATTCCTCTACCAGCACGCGTATGAGCTTCATTGCAACCGCACTACTGTGGTCTGCGTGCTGCAACAACTTCGTTTTGATCCGCCAGAAAACAATATCCCGGAACCGATGCATCACATGTGGACGACACGAACGTAACTCTCATGTATGGATCGATAGCATTTCACCTTGAGACGAGAAATCCACTAAACCGTTAATCAATTCAATTTCCTCCCTTCCCTACATCGCTATGGCTTGATAGGTTCGTGAAATGAATCCTAATGGGAAACAAGTCGGGAAATTCGCGCTGGTCATCGCCGATTCTGACGCCAATTCACGCTCTCGGAAAGCTGAGAGTTCCGAGCAGAATGTGCAGTGGGTGACGGAAGGCAGAGCCCACACGACATTTACGGAGGTGGATGACAACACGATCGACTTCGTGTACGACCATTTTGCCGGGTATTTGGGTGAAATGAGTGGCCGAGATCTGTACATTGAGTGCATGCGCTACGTCGTTCGACAGGAAGAAATTGTGTCGCCTAGGAGCCTTCTTGTTTAATGAGGTTGTGTTTCGTAGAGGTTGTGAAATCTTTGACGTCTTCGATACATATAAAAACTAGAAAGTGACCCTCATCATCGTTGAATGGTGTGTCTCTTCTATTCGGTTCACATCGTAAGACTCTTAAGCCTACAGAAGACACTCGAACCATTTCACAGGCCGCTTCTTGCCGTCGAACAGGCTGTCGCCGAACTTGAAAGTGGCGTCGATGTGGTTCAGACTCGTCTCGTAGAACTGGCTGCTCGGCGAGCTGCCAAACGCTGTTTCCGATAGACCTTTCGCGCAGCTCTGGAACTCCACAATGCCATCGTTCTCGCGGGACTTGTGTGGTATCGCTCTCCCTGCCAGTCGGTACGGTATCGCCTGGTTGTTGGTAATCCTGAGTTGCTTCTGCTGCATAACACGCCGGTGACGTTCGCAGCGTAAGCAGTTTGAGCGGCAGCGTAGGCTTCGTCTACGGTTGCATTGCTGTGGTTGGTTCCTTGGTACACAAGTGACGCTCGTCCAGGCGTGGGTGGACACCCGCCAAACAATTTCAACACCGAAGACACCACCACTGTCAATGCGCCGTCACACACCTCGAACAGGTAGTTCGACCCCATACTTCCTTGCATCGGCGCACTCGTACTGACCCAAGAGGACGAACTGTCCAGCACAGCTAGACCCGACGCAATGGCACTACCCAGCACCAAATTCGCCATCGAGTGGCCTACGATGATCGTGTCCTTGATCGTCTTGGTGGTGGCACTACTGGACTCACTCACCCGCAAGATCAAACCCACGAGATACTTCTGGTACGCCTCATCGTTCCAGTAATTGTGCTGCGTTGCCAACGTGATGTACTTGAAACTGGAGCAGCACGGAGCGTGCTTTTGGATGATGTTGCCGAAGTAGCTGGTCGGGTCGTCCAGTGTCATCCCATAGTCTTTATACGATCGAAGACCGGCAATAAAGACACAGGGTCGCTGCTCGCTCTTGCATTTGCATCCCGATTCCTCGCCGAAGAGGTCGTAGACAAGTCCATTGAACGTGAATTCAGGTCGGAGCGCTCGGTGACCCCACCCCGACATTGACTGGGAAACTAGCGACGACAGCGATGGAGAGACCATTCCCACTGATGGAACCTGGCCGCAAGATTCCACAGCTTCGGCATCCACGCGAGGTGCGAGAATGGTCGGGGAGGTTGGTTCATACGTGACGTCGATGTTCAGGTTGGACCCGAAGATCTTGAAGCCGGTGGTCGATCCCCCAAAGCACAGCACGTAGTCTTCACCCGCAAACTCGAATACCATTAACGACCCGTTTGGACACGACGCATTCACCACCGCACGACCGACAGTGTGTGTCGCCGTTCTCGCGTCGTGGATGGCGTCCAGCACCGTCTCAATCGGTGGGACGACGTGGGACGGAAGACAACCGGTCTCCGGTTCGGACGAAGTCGAATTCTTGCCACCAGGATGCCTCGTGTAGTACGCCGTGCCGTCCACCAGGGCGTACTCGTGGGTATCGCCATCTTCCTCGAACGACGCCAAACCATCGTACACCAGCGACTTGTCATGTTTCGCAGGTATCGCGATTACGTCGAAGGCGGAAGCGCCGTGGACGTACATGGCACTACGCTTGATGTGGAAGGTGAGTCGAAGTGCCGGTTGTTGCTGCAGGTTTCGGAGGATGCGGTGCTTGGCGAGGTGCGTGTGGAAGTGAGCGGTGTACGACGTAAACCGCAGTAGGACGATCAATAGGGCACCGACACTGGCCAGTGCAATTCGCCAGAGAATCCATGCTCTTGTTGTTGCGGGTGAGGAATGAGGAGTCTAGTGCGCCATTGCTCCTTTGCAATCGGCTGGGGAGAATTCAGGAATGAGAACTGGACGAAGGGAGTGATTCTCCCCACGGTTCGGGACTGCGGTACTGCAAGCGATCGCGACATTGTCGTAACGCACCGATTGTTGTCTAGTACACGAAGCTGTCCACAGGAACGCAATTCTCTGGTGTGTCTAGCTGAAAGAACTCGAAACGAGCTGTGCCAAATAACGCAGCAAATGTTGTCTTAGAACTCGAAGCACGGTGGGTGAAATAACGAGGACGAAAGCAGGGATTCTGGATGAGCAAAAACTATCCGATTAATCGTTAGTAACTATGCAAGGGACCGAATGTCCTCCAGGGGTTGCGGACGTCCAGGCGCCGCTATGTTCAACTAGCTCAGCATATTCGAGACATAAAGCCAGGATCAAAATGAAACTCACTTTTCATCTTATTTTCATTCGTTTTGTACGCATGAACTCAAGGCATGACAATAAGCTCTAGTTGAGGCCAACCTTGACTGGAGAATTCACCAAGTAAGGAGTTTTCCGCATGACACAATCTCTTCCAGCCGAATTGCATACCGCATCCACTCAATGTACAGATATCGGCCACTCATTTCATCCAAACACCCGGCAAAATGGTCGTACACGACGTCGATCGTGTTGTCATCTACCTCCGTAAATGTCGTGTGGGCTCTGCCTTCCGTCACCCACTGCACATTCTGCTCGGAATTCTCAGCTTTCCGAGAGCGTGAATTGGCGTCAGAATCAGCGATGACCAGCGCGAATTTCCCGACTCGTTTCCCATTTGAATTCACTTCCCGAACATGTCGAGCCATGACGATATAACGGAGATGCACATCGCCAGGAATATTGTAGACGGAGACGCTTGCACTCTTGCTAAAATCTTGCAACATCTTGCAGGAAAGATTTCCTTTTGAACGCGATTCCACGCCGCCGGAGTCGTCAACAAAGGCAGCGACTCCATGTCCGAACTCAGCACATTTCTTTCTGCGCCTCCCAGCGAGCAGTGAAGGCGCCTCGAGAACCGCACCCACGTCATGCGAGAAGGTTGGCTCCCACACTCAACTTTCCAGCCGAAAAACGTCCCCACAGTCTTCATCTTTGCTCCTCTTTGATCAATTTCTTGTCGACTTCGTGGATAACGTCGTCAACATCTTCTCGGGAGCAGGGATGGTAATAGAAGGACGGCTCATTGTCGGGGAAATACACTCGCCATCCAGCGTCGTCTTTGGTTAGTAAAGAAGGAGGTATCGCCAACTGCTTGGCAGGCATCTCGAGGTCGCAGCTCACTCTCTCGATCGCCGCTTCAAACTTGGAGTACACTTCAAGGGATTCGAGCACACTCGCCCTCTCTCGGCAGAGATACTCGCTCTCTAAAACGAGCTGCTTGAAGGCTTCATATTTGTGTCGAGGCTGCTGTGAAGGGGACTGAAACTTGGCCAGAAGGCCTTCCAATTGGTGCTCGAGCTGCTGACGCTCCCGCACCCTCCATTCGCTCCTCTTCTTCTTGCGGAGACGGAACTTGGTCATCCGCTCGCGCTGGTCTTGCAGTCGCTGCTCGGGCAATGCTGTTAGGATGTTCATTGCTACCGCGACTTCCACAGACGGTTTTTTGAGGCTGCACACCTCGTCGTGACGTGAGAGTCAGTCGGCCAAGAGGAGAATGACTGATCCACGTGATAACTTGGAGCGCTCATTGGGTTTCCGGGGAGATGACAAATCCGTTGCTTGTCCTCGAAAATATAGGGTTATCACTCCGACCGAGTGTACTGTATTGGACTCTCCATCGCGCCTTGAAAGCCGGTCTCGTCGACATGCTGTGAGCTGTTGCTCGTGCTGTGGATGTATTGCTGATAGTCCATGGCCATATCATTGCTCCCATCTGCATGATGGGTCATCACCGATGGCACACCATAGTTCCATACGGGCTTACGGGCAGTGTTCCCGCTGACGTGGTGTCCCAGAACGCTGCCGTTTTGAGCTGACCTCGGATTGTTAAGCCTCATCCATTAATCGTGGGCGACCTTAAGTGCCTGCTATTGTTGGCTGTTGGAGGCCAAGTAGCTCTTCCAGCGCAAGATTGACGACGACCGAGTGGACGCTGGGGCGCACCACAACCTGGCAGTGCTGGCAGAGACCAGGAGACGTACGTGAGACACCCGTACATCACGTTCCTTGTCCAACAGAGACGCTCCGAGGTCACCAACGAGCTAGCGCTGGCCACGACTAAGCCTCGTCACCATGAAGTGAAGTAGTGAGCTGTTAGAATATGGATCAAGTCGACGACAGAGTCGAGGCCTCGAAGGGACCTTTGTGGAAGATTGAAGTAGGAAACGTTGGGTAGATCGCCCAGGCAGGTCCGAGGTGGAGCAAGGAAACATTAAGCAAGAAGAGAACAATGTACAATCGCACATACTACAACATGACTTACACCTTTTAACGCAACTCTTACTACGGATTCGCTAGAAAAATCAACCTCGCTGGGAGCAGATACTGCTCTAACTGGATAATGGACTGGATCCATTCGATGTACATCTCGCATCCTCGGATCTCGCTGTGGCACCCAGCCCAGTGTTCGTACACAACCTCAATCGTGTCTTCATCCACTTCCACGAAGGTCAACACGCAACCTCCGTCGTCGATCCATTGGACTTGTTCACCAACTTCCTCCACGTCGATCTCGTTCGTATTGGCTTTCGAATCCGCGATAATATTGTAGAACACATACTCCATCCTGCCGTCTGCTCTCTTTCTGCGTCGGATCTTCGATATCGAGAGGTAGCGCAAATGCACTTTACCGGGGACATTGTACACCAACACGCGGTTTTCTGGGTCGAATTCCTGCAAAACTTGGCAGCAAACAGTTCCATACTGATACCGTCCCCAGTTCTTCGGTGTTGTCAGCAACGGCCACGAATTGCAGGGAACACTTTTTGCGGTTCTTTCTGCATCGTCCAAGCTGCAAGTTAGGCGCTTGGTATACCGAGCAGTAGCCATCAAAGCCTTCTTGTCTGATGCACTTTGCAGAGGTGCGTAGTCCACCGTCCAGTCGAATAATTTACCCAATACTTGTCGATACTGAACGCGTCTCGCATCGCAGAGATCGAATAGAGAGTCCACTTGATTCGACAAGAAGGGATGGAAGTAAAACGACGGGACTTCTTGGCTCGGGAAGTCGACAATCCAACTTGACCGGCTTGCATTTTGGCTTCGTAGAACTAACGAGGTACTTGTCGTTGACGCTGCTTCTTGTCGTAAATGTTTGTCCACATATTCCACAGCACCATGGAGTTTCTCGTGCCCTTCAATCTCCTTCTGAAGCGTGATATTCTCGTTGGAAAGCATCGCCGACTCGACAGCAAGCAGCCGCGTCTTTTCTTGAATCGATAACTTGAGCAACTTGCGCTCACAGACATCGATGGCAGAGCGAGCCCCCGCCACAAGCCCTGGCAATTTCCTCTCGAGCTGTCGTCGTTCCTGGACCATCGCCGCCAGCTTCTGCTTCTTGCGAGACCGCAGTCGCACCATTTTCTGGCGGTGTTTCTCTCGTCGCCATTCCTCTTGAACCTCGCTCATCCACTGCTGCGTTTGGTCCGCAGCCCAGCCTTCCGCCTTGTCCTTCATGGCGCTGAGCTCTTTGCTACACAAACGAAAGGGAACTCGCCTCTACCGATGATTATGGGCCTGATCGATAGCAAAGCTCAAACGTCAAGCACAGATGGTTCTAAGAAAGTGACATTCTTTACCTGACACGTGTTCGTAGAGAGTTCGAATGTGATCCCGTCACGAAGGCGACGAATTCATCGACTGGTAACGTCGGTGCAAGGCCTGAGCGTGAGTTTATAGTGCTCTTCTGCAGAGATCAACCAATCGGCAACCACACAGGTATAATAAACCCGGAGAAATGCCTTGTAGATGACGCCCGTCATGTCGCCAAAAGGCATCATCGGGCTTGAAAATATTATGGTCTCATCAATAATTCTACCCTCATGGCAGCGAAACCAAGAAGCGAATGGAGCAGTCAGTACAGCAATAATCTGGGACCAACAACTCCTTTTGGTGAACTTTACAGCGTAAGAAATCTCGCTGAAGACACGTACTGCTCCATCAGCACGGCGAAGCGGATCCAATCGATGTACAGCTCTCGTCCAAGACTCTCGTTCAAACAACCAGCCCAGTGATGATACTCCACATCCGTCGTGTTCTCATCGACTTCTGTGAAGGTACAAAACGTGCCTCCATTCGTCACCCACTGCACATTTTGCGCCCCACGAATGTCTTGATTGCTCCTCGAAGCGTTCGATTCCGTGAGGAAGATGGAGTAGGAATGCGCCCGCTTACCATTCTCCAAAATCTCTCGAGTACGCTGCGCCACTGCAATATAACGGAGGTGAATGTCCCCTGGAATATTGCACACCAACACGTGAGCAAATTCGTCGAAGCTCTGGAGCGCTTGGTACGAGATCTTCCCGTTCTGAGTCCGTCCATAACTCCTTGGCGCGACGATCACTGGCCACGTGTTCTTGTTGGTCTTTGGCAAGACCTTTTGTACTTGATTCAATGAGCAATGCAAGCGTCTTGAAAACTTGGCGTGAGCGATGACCGAGCCTTCAGCATTTCTTGCCAGCGGTGCGTAGTCCACCGTCCAGCCGAATAATTTCCCCACGGTCGCGATACACGAATGACCACTTAACCATTGATCGTTGCGCTTCAAAGCGGCATCAAACTCTTCTCTTGAGAACGGATGGAAGTGGAAAGAAGGCTCCTCGTTCGGGAAAAAACTCGCCAGCCGAGTTTGTCTTGATGGACAGCTAACGCATCTTGGGACGACAGCAAGGACGTCAACGGTGGGTCGGCTTCCTTCTCCATCTCTTGAGTTTCGCGTTCTAAGACACCATCGAACTTGCTGTGCTTGGCCAATTCCTCTTGTAGAGCGATGTTCTCGCTCTGTAGAGCTGCCGTCTCGACGGTGAGTTGTTGGAAGGTTAAAGCAGAGTTCAGAGACGTGTCCGCTTTGACGCGCACTTGGTTGAGTCGCAGTCGCAGTTTCTTCTCGAGCTGTAGCCGCTCTCGGTTCATGGCGGCCATCTTCTCCTTCTTCTGCACACGCCACCGCACCATTCGTCGCCGTTGCTGCTCTTTCTGCCATTGCTCTTGAACGTCGACAAGCTCCCAAGCGTCTGAGGTCGAGGTTTTCTCACGCTTCATTGTAGCGCCGTCACTCTCGACGAGAAGCGCTGGAGATATCGGTGAGGAGGTATCGGAGACCATTGAGCCACGACGAGACTCAGTTGACGTGACTGTAAGCCGGAGAAATGGTCAGTGCGAGGGGATCATCTGGTTGGGAGTCGGCAGCAGCAAAGCTCGCGTGGTATCACGACCCAGCTGACTTCTCACCAAGCACGTGGCTGTGAGTTGTGTCCCGAGGACTGATCAAATCAAAATACATCACGGCAGCTATTTACAGTAATGTCTAGCAAACCCACACGATAGTGCACCTCGTGAACAAGGTTTCCACACTTGCTGTACAATTGAGCGAGGGTTTACGTCACACGAGCACACGGAATCAGGGTTTGACCGGCAAGAGTAATCTGTAAGCTCTATGAACACACTCTGAACTTTCCGCTCCGTGTACTTTACGGACCATGTGGTCCCCACTCAACTGGGAAAGAAAACGCTGGTGCTAGGAAAACAAACTCTGTTGGTTTGATTTGACTTGGTAGAACGCTTACACGTATTTTCTGACGATGCGTCTGGTACTATAGCAGAAATGAAACCGGACTTGTTGACTTCTTTTGCTTCTTGGAAATGCTTCACTCACAGGATCAGTTGGCAAAGCTTCCGTTGGAACCTGTACGGGCTATTTCATGAGTCATCACGGAAACGTTATGCGTGGTTGTGCTGTTGAACTCAAGGTCCATTCTCAACGGAGAGCATGCGGCTGCACCGGTTGAGACTGACGGTGCGTCCAAAATCAACGCATGGGCTCACGGACGTGCTCATTGGGCTTTCAGTTGTTGAAGCGTCATCCAGACTGCCGCCGTGGTCGCGATGCAGAGTGAAGATGCCTGCAGCCAGGAGCCCAGGAACCTCAATCCTCCCTCCGAGCGCCCTGGGTCGATGCACCAAAATACTGGTGAGCGCTCCGTAGTACCAGAGCAGGGAGTGGGCGCATATTACAGTCAGACGACGTCTCACTACAGCGGCCTGCCAGTATAGGTGCCTTCCACCAGGAGCGTCGGCACGGGTTCCGGCCAGCAGATGATGTTGCACTCGCACTACGCTGCGCACAGGCACTGCACTGGGGTTTCTGCTACTGTACGACATCCTGCCAAATCGCATTTTAGTTCGCTCTACAGATGTAAAGAAGTCACAGTTATATTTTACAGAGCCAGCAGTCTTGTGGGCGACACGTTCTGTTCTAGCCGCACGACGAACCGGATCCAGTCGATATACAGTCCCCGTCCGAGCGCTTCGCTTCGGCACCCAGCCCAATGGTCGTACACAATATCCGTCGAAGTCTCATCCACCGCAGTGATGGTACACTGCGTGCCGCCTTCGCTCAGCCAAAGCACCTCGTTTTGGTCTTCTTCACTGTCAAAGTTGGGGTCTGAGACCACAATAGTGTACGTATCCACTCGCTTCCCGTCTGCTAGTCTTCCGCGTGCGTGCTGAGCCATCGCAATGTATCGGAGATGCACGTCGCCAGGAATATTGCACGCTAACACTCGCGAGTCCGGATCGAATGTCTGCAGCACTTGCTGGGAGGCAACGCCATTCTGAACGTGTCCCCAACTTCGAGACGTAGCGACCACAGGCCACAGATCTATGGGCAAACGCGGCAGCACAGAATCAATGTGCTCAATCGAGCAGTTTAGACGCCTGGAGAAGCGTCCGTGCGCCATGAACGATTTTCCAGACACGTTCTGTTTCAAAGGGGAATAGTCCACCGTCCAGCCAAACAACTTGCCCACCGTTGCTGAGGCCGAATAGTTGTTTCTCAACAGCTCGATATTCCGCTTCAAAGCAGCGTCAAACTCCACTCTAGCGAATGGGAAGTAGTGGAAGGACGGCGCATCGTTAGGAAAGCACACCCTCCACCCCAACACGTCTTGATGCAGAGTCGTCATCGCTATCGTCGTCGTGGTCTCCGGTTGTTCATTTTTCATACTCTCCTCTTCGGATCGGATCCTTTCCTCGAATTTGATGCGCCTTGCAATCTCGTCTTTTAGTGCTTGATTCTCTACGGTTAATTCGGCCGCCTCCACCGTCACTTGCCGATACGCGTCTTGTGCGATATCTTCAGTCACCTTTAAAGGCTTTGCAACGTCTCGAGCCTTGTGGAGCGAGCGTTGCAGCTTCTTCTCCAGCTTCTGCCGCTCCTTGTTCAAATTGACCATCGACGTTTTCTTCTGCTGTCTCCACCTCGCCATCCGCTGGCGTTGGACCTCTCGCTTCGAATGCGCCATAACCATGATGTTCATCAAGTCGCCGTCTGCAGTGACTTGTAGCGTGTCCAGGGAGATAACGGAGACCATGGGTGGTCGGTGAGTAGGAACTTTGGCGAGTGGCGGCATCACACATAGTGACGTGACCAGAGAGCCAGCACTGGGACGTGTAAAGGTACAACTGCTGTTGTTTGCGGCGGCAAAGCCTGCAAGCTTCGTTACCAATGAATCGGAGTAAGCCTGGATAGGAGGGCGTGCAGTGTTGTTAGTAAGCGTCACGCCAGCGAAGTTGGCTGTGAACATGTGGGAGGAACGGAAATGGAGCCTCGTTGAGTGGTCTCACGTCACGAGTCGTACGCCGAGTAAAGCGGCAAGCGGCAAGCTGCTTGCTCCTGTTTACGCTAGGGTTTGTCATGACCATGAACGGTAATCAAAGTTGTCGTCGGTGGTGGCTCGAGTCTCAACTCATTCCGTTTCTGACGTGACGGCCGACCATCAGCAAATGGACATCGACTTCAGCGTTCCTCCGTCGAGAGCTGAGCTTCTCAAATGGCCCCAAGAGCTCAGGAATCAGCGGAAGCTGCTACTGCATTGCAACCGCATGATTCGCTTCCGAGACCGCAAGAAAGCCGAGCAGGAGCATCTGCTTGAAGAACGTCGTCGACTGGAACAAGAACTGTCAAGGAAGACCGATGCACTGAAGGTTCACTGTGGATCTGGGCCGTACGCAGAGACTCAGAGACTGGTACTCGAGCGAGAAGCCTTGCGAGAGGAGAGTATCGCTCTTCGACAGCAACTCGCTGGTTACCAAAAGTACCTTCGAGTGGTCCGGACTGCAAGCACCAAACTCATTCCAAACGTTGCTGTGGACGTTGAGAGGATGCCTACTGTGGTTGTGCGGTGTATCTCGTCCGTATGGCAGCCAGTCCAAGAGCAAGCAGGCTGGCGTGTGCACTTCCCTCGGGGTGAGCCGTCCTTCTTCTTCTACCCATTCAGTCGACAAGAGTTTGACGCCGGTCTCGCTGCACAGCCAACCGCAGACTTGACTTTGGCTGGTACGTTTCTCGGGTGGGACGTGCGTCACGCAGCATTGGCAAAGACCCAGACAGATCAGCTACCGATAGTCGGTCGTGTCCGGTTCTCCAAGAGGTTGCGCTGCTCGGTCGAATCGATCCAAAACGCGATGCAAAGGGAAGACGGGTCGAACGAGTGGCCGGTACTCGCTACAGCTAGGAACTTGGGTCTTGTGGAGGATATCCACCTACTAACGTTGCAGCAATTCGACGAACACTCGCGGGTTATCGTGCGCAGCTATCCGGGCGAGACCAACTACCGCTACTTGGCCGTATCGCAGTGTGCTAAGTGGGGGAGATCAAGGCGAGCGCGTCCTCAAATATTCCTTTGTCATCACTGACTCTGCAGCCAATTCTCGCAGTCATGACGCGGAGGATACGCTTCCAAACAATGTTCACTGGGTCAAGGACGGCGGCTGCATCCTCACTCTGACGGAGGTGGATGATACAGCAGCAGACGTCGTGTTTGAGCACTGGGGGCTGTAAGGATGACCGACAGGCGCAGAGCCACTTCGTCACCTTTGGACAGATCGTCACGAGGTGGGAACAACTCGTAGCGCCAGTAAAAGCATTGATGTTGTAAGTAGAGCAAGCTTCATCAACCGTTGTGAGCCACACGTCGTTGAATCATCATGATTGATGTTGACGACCTCAGTACAATTTACTAGACTTTGTATCGCCCATACAATCTCCCACAGTATATTTTCCTTCGTCCTTTACATGTTAAACCGGTAGTTGGAAAGGAGACAGACATGATCGTCGCTGTGAAGTTTAAGAAGGGCCCCAAGTCTAAGCAACGGCAATGGAGAGTGGTGGAAGATCCCCACCCAAACAAGAAGACCCCAAACAGCGTAAACTACGCATCCACCGCCAAGAAATGGTGCAGTATCGACTGCGTAAGAAGCAGAAAGAGACGTCCTTACGGTCTCAGTACCAACAGCTCGAAGCTGAAATGCAAACGAGCGTTGTGAAATGGAAAAAGGAGGCGACAATATCTAAGGAATCAGACGACAAGGCGATGGAATTACACCATCAACTACAGCACTTAATCGTTGAGAAAGAAGACCTGCGGACGGAGAATGCCTCGCTTTGCGAGTCTCTGAGCCAGCACAAGCTCCAGAAGATGATTTTCTCCGAAGCTGATCGCTTAACTGTCGACGGAGTGGAGAGTGTTTTAAATGGAGACGGATGGAGAGTCCGCTTTAAGGATGGAGCCCCGTCCTTCCACTTCCACCCGTTTACGATGCAGGAATGCGTCGCTACAGTGAAGAAATACGACGAGATTTTCCGAACTACTCACGCAGAGGAGTTTGAAGAAGTTGGACAGTTATTGGGGTGGAAAGTGGAGCGAGTTCCGCTGAAATGTCACGCCAATAAGCGGTGGATGGTCACGCGTGTGAGGTTTACCAAACAAATCCACTGCGCTGCTGGAACAGCGAGTATTGCGATGGATCGACTGGATCAGCAGTCGTGGTCGGTTTTGACGACTCCGGAGCTGTCTCCGCGTGTCCATCGAGCCACTTTTACTGCTCAAAAACTGCAGGAACTTGACGACGATACAGTGGTCATTGTGACCAACCTACCACAGAAATCGCGACACTTACGATGTTTGAGTTTATTGCACCGAAGACGGTCACTTTCTGATGGTAGACGCTCGATACTCTACGCGATTGTGATTCCAGATTCGACAAAGAACAAACGGAGTCGAGAAGCTGAAAGCTCGCGTGAAAATGTGCTTTGGGTCTGTGAAGGAGGAGCATATATTTCTCTATCGCAGCTCGATGACTCGACGTTAGAAGCATCTTACGACAACTCGACTGGCTGTAAGAACGAGTTCCAAGCACAGCAGCTACTGATTGAGTGGGGACACGAAGCTGTACGTTGGGAAGAGCTTGTCTCGCCGGCCCGCCTTCTGAAGTCTTAAAACTTGAGATGATTCGACGGTACGATGCCTTGTTCCCATCTGACGCTGGTGTTAATCCAGTGGATCTTGAGATATTCCGCGTGTAGCTCGCTTTGGCTGGTCGCCCATTGTTCGTGGACGACGTCCGTAGTGTGCTCGTTCACTTCCGTCAGCATCAAGTAGTTGCCACCGTCCGTCATCCACTCAATGTTATTCTGACGATCTTCCGTGCTTGTGCTGCTGGTGATTTTGGGGTCAATCATGACCATACTGAAGGCCATTTTCCGCCTTCCATCGCGTAGTTCCCATTGTGCAGGCTGCACTATCATCAAATACCGGAAGCTTGTAGGGCCCGGTATATTATGTAGCATCAAGCGTTCTCCACCATCGAAAGTCTGCAAGACTTGAGTCGCGACCTTGCCATGTTGTCGAAATCCCCAGCCAATCGGTGCGACCAGCAGTGGGAGATAATCTTTCTGTTTGGCGATCGATGACTGACAAAGATCATCGATCGAGCACTGGACACGTTTCACGGATCGAATACGGACAAATCGTGGGTTCTCCGGGGACTTCGGTGCTCGATATACGTCCCAACCAGCAAAATTCCCATAAAAATGCTGGATGGCGAGTCAGAGTCGAAGATTGACTTGAACGGGTCTCCGAACTCATCCAGTTGAGTCTTTGAGAGTGGCTGGTAGTAGAACGAAGACTCACCTCCAAGTAGCTCGACCCACCAGCCCAGTCCATCGTTCTTGGACAGAACGTTCACGTCGGTATAGCTCAAAGCCACGACTTCGTCCTGGTATGCCTTGAGCAGATTGTGGAGTGTTGTATGGAGATGGAGTTCCCTCCGTAGCGCCACGTTTTGAGTCGACAGTACGTCTTTCTCAACGATCAACTTGCGCAGCTCCTGCAGTGGATAGTTCCCATACTTAGACGGTCCGCTGGTGGATGCTTCTTGACGCACCAAGTTCTCGTAGAATTTCATCTGCATTTCAAGTCGACGACGTTCTTCATTTAGTTGCCCCAATTGAGTTTTCTTCTTACGACGAAACTGAACCAGCCTGGTGCATTCCTGTCGCCGTTTCCGTTCCACTTCGTCCTCGACCATCGGCAGATACGGCAGCAGTACACGGTCAATATCAGTGAAGAGGTCAGCGACGTAGACGTCTGTGATGACGAGTGGGGCAATAGGTGTCGTCATGGGTAGAACTCGTCCTCACGTGTCTTGACAAATAGGAAACTGATCTACGTTGTGATGTGAGATTGGTAACGTCGATTTGATGGTACCTGTACGCCAACACGGATGTCCATGGCGTAAACGGTGTCGCATTATTCCGTGGATAAGTATGTGAGTGCTCATTGATGTGCTTTCCGGTCATTTTGTGCTCTCTTGGCCTCTGGAAACAGCTTAGTGATGACAATTTCGCCTTTGTCTTTGCTCAACTACAATGAAGTCGAGAGGTTTGTAAGTCTCCCATGCTCGCGAGTGCCATTCTTACTCATGGTGATTGACGACAGATTTCGCATGTAAGTGTGAAATCGGTAGAGGAGACTTCCGCGTGGGGGAAAACAGCAGTGATGTGTCACACCAGCAAAGCTCACGTCAGCCACTCATCAATCTACGACGGTCTCTACTACAACAAAAAATCCTTCTGGTCAAATTCAAATAATGACGGCAGTTCTTGCGTCCGACAACGAAGAAGTTTTGCCCGATTTTGAGACACTTCGCTCGAGGTACAAGGAGGAATGCAGACGCCAACGTCACTGCTCCAGAATGGCAAGACATCGGTCCATGAAGAAAGTCGAATGGGAAGAAATGCTCCAAGAACGTCGTCGACTGGAACTCCAAGTCAAAACCTTCGAGGCGATCGTTCGTAGAAGAAGCCAGTGGGAATACCGTCCAGTCAAGGGACCAGAACACGATGAGTTCGCTTCGTGAGTTGGTCGTGGAGAGAGAATTTGCTGTGGACTCAAAACTCTGCGCTTCGAACGGAAATTGAACGTCACCAAGTTCTTGCAGGTTTGCTCAATGATGGTCAACAAAAATTTTGTCCGAGTATTGACACTTCGCCTTTATCAACGAACGCACAGTTTGGCTAATGGGTGAAGTTCGCCAACGGCTTATTCTTCTACTTTGTGCCGTTCACCTGAGCAGAGTTCGATGCCTCTCCAAGCCCATTCGACGCTGCAATTGCTGTAGATACGCTCTGCACATTGCCAATGGGGTCATTCTTGGGTTGGAGCGTTCATCGAGCCCCAACGTTTGGAAACTCCTCGACGATTCGCACTCGCTTTACGAAGCAAATTTCTTGCTCGATCGACTCTATCGCTGGCAATTCGTGGGCAAAGGAAGATCAAGTCCTTCCGGTACTGATGACATCAATCGGATATGGCTCCCGGCAGCACGAAGAAACCACAATGCAAGTTTTGCAAGAGTTTGGCTCTGAATCCCGTGTCATGTTCCAATACGTCCCTGGTCGACCACACTACTGCTATCTGATGCTCGTTCGTAGAGCGCAGTGGATTCTACCAGATGGAAGTAGGAAAATGGCGTTCGGTGTCTTGATGGTCGACTCAAAGAGCGATAAAATTGTACAGTCGATGGAGTATGGCATGGATGAAGTCGCGTGGCTTACAGAGGGCGGATGCTGTCTCATGTTGACGGAGGTTGATGACAGCACCACCGACGTTTTGTACGAACACTGGGCTGACTGTCAGAGTAAGGCTCATGCAGACCATTTGATGATCCAATGGACACACACCGCTGTTCGATAGGAGCAAATCGTGGTGCCTTCCAACTTGCTTTTCAAACCTTCATCAAGGAGGCTACTTGCTTACCAACTAAGCAGATTTTCTGGTAGAATCGCTTGCTCCCATTGCACTGTAAAGTTCGTCCATTGCAGCATCATTTGTTGAGCATGTAGTTGATTTTCACATGTCGCCCATTGGGTCGTCGACGCATCAATTGTGGAGGCATCAACCTCAGTAAGAGTGAGTTCCGCTCCACCTTCAGTGATCCATTCGACCTCGTCTTGTATCATATCGCGCCAACTTTTGTTCTCCTTGGAGTCGAGGATCACAAACTTGAATACAAATTGGCGTCTGCCTTCCGCTGATTTCTTCGCTGCTCTTTGGGCGACGCAGATACAGCGATAGTGTCTTGGACCGGGAATATTGACGACAAGTACCATCGAATCTGGTCCGAATTCCTGAAGAACTTGGAAAGCGACTTTACGTCGTTGGTTGCAGCTCCAATCCATCGGTGGGAGTTTGAACGGCCGAATGTCTTTCCCTTGGGAACATGTCGATGAAATCGCAGTGTCTAAAGAGCATGGGAGGCGCTTGGTAAACTGGACGTGCAATTCCAATCGCCCCACGTTCGTGTTCATTGTGCGATTCAAAGTCCAACCAAAGAAGTTCCCAACAAACGTTGCGGTCTCCAACTTCGGGACATATCCACGAGCTGCAGTGGCCACATCTGCAGCAGAGAAAGGATGAATGAAGAACGGCGGTTCGCCGTTGTTGAAATTGACCAACCATCCTACTCGTTCGTAGCCTCCAGCAACATACAGCTCACGTGTACAATCCTGCAGCACTTGCCAATATTTCTGGTGTCGTGAAAGCTCCTTCTGTAGAGCCCAGTTCTCGTCCTGAAGCTGGTTTATCTTCACCACAACCTCACGTAATTTATTAGATATGTTTTGATCTGTTGGTTGGCGAGAGTTGAGCTCTCTCGTCACACCCACCACGTACTGCTTCATCCTGTTCTTGAGCACGAGATATTCATCTTCCATTTCCTTTCTTGATAGTCGTTTCTGCCGTCGAAACTCCACCATCCGGACGCGATGTTGCTGTCGCTTTCGAACGTTCTCGTTCTCGAGCGTCCACGTTAACGTGGTGCCTGGCCCCATGACACTTTCGTCGTTACCTACAGACGTCGTAATGGAACCGTGATTCCACTTTGACGGTGGCGTCGTATCGGTCATCACTGACAATGTCGAGGACGTGGATTTATTGCAAATAACCTGTCATGATCTGAGAGCATTCGAGGCGATCGAGATTCTTAATTTCACGCCATCCTGGCGCACAAGCTGCCAACTGGTGGAGAAAACTCAATGAGAAGAGGAGAAATAAGGTGCAAGTAAACCGAGATCGCGTGAAGCGTCTGACGAATGCACGATTTGATTCGTCATGGGCTCACGTCATGAAATTATTGCCCCAGTTTCGAGTGATTGCGTGAGTCAAGTCTCTGGTTGCCCACTGAATGACGCCCGTAACGAGGTCAACTCGCTCTCGTAAGCCTCGTTTACCAACTACCAGTGTTGTTCACGTCACGCCACGCCACAGGGATGAAGTTTGTCATTTCGCAATAACCTGCAGACCACCACACCCAGTCAAGATGAAGAAGAAGCTTACCGTTGTCCAGCGCCAGCATCATCGAGCCAATATGGTCGAATTCCGACTCCGGAAGAAGCAGCAGCTGGTTCGATTGGTCGACGAGCGCCAACACCTCGAGATGAAGCTCAAGTCTCTGATCAAGGCCGTGCAGAACGAAGACCCGTCGTCAGTGGAAGACGTCGACCAAGCACCACGGATGAGGAAGCTGCAAGAGCTGGTCGTGGAAAGAGAAGCGCTTCAACATTGGAACGCAGCGTTGCGATTGAGAATTGATCAGTTCACCAAGTTCAAGGCAAGAGTCAAACAATTTGCTTTGGAGACTGATGAGCCGTTGCTACTTCCGCAGCCTGGTTGGCGAGTGCATTTGTCTGACAATGAGCCGTCCTTCTACTTCCATCCATTCTCAAAGGGGAATACGAAGCTATCCCAGATATCTTCGACCCTGCATTCGACGTCGGTGCTTCCGAACCTGAGCTGCTGGCGACGTTGTTTGGTTGGAAATTGTATCGCGGGATCAACTGGGCAAATGGGTCGCTTCTGCTTCGTTCAAAGTTCATTAAACGAATCAACTGCTCTATCGACGATGCGAACAATGTATCACGGCATCGGGAACGGGATCTATCTCCGATGTTGGTGGCGCCGACACGATGGGGGTTTAGTCAACAGCACCAGATCCTCACGCAAGTTCTTCAAGAATTCGACGCCAACAACAAGGTGCTGGTTCATAGTGTTCACGGAGAAACTATTGTCCGGTATCTGTACTTGGCTCGACGTGTTCAGTGGCAGCTCCCAAACGGCAAACGCAAAGTGGGCATGAGCATGAGTATCGTCGACTCTGCTGCTAACAAACGCAGTCGACAAGTCGAAGCTTGCCACGACGGAGTGGAGTGGATTACTTATGGCGGAGGCTACATCACCTTAACAGAGATCGACGACTCAACCATCGACGTCGTCAGCGATCACTGGGCGAGCTGCAAGGACGTGCAAGATGCCGACAGTCTCATGTTCCAATGGATGCAATTTGTCGTGCAGTGGGAACAAGCCATTTGGCCCTGCAACCTCATCAGCAGCTAGTGAAAAGAGCGATATCTTGCACTCTTCGGTCTCTCGGAGTGGCGAGCTCTCGGTATCGTGTAGCTCGCTGTTGCTGGCGGTGACGGAGCTCGGTACCTTCTTTCAGCACCGAGTACTTCTGTTGAGCGAATTCCAGGACTCGTCTCGAACCGTTGAGGATGCCCAGTGTGAGTGAAATCCGCAACCATTACATCCCGGCGAGAGACGCGAGCACTCGCGCGTTGGTACTCTGTATACGACCGACCATCACGTCTGTGAACGAGTCTCCGTGGCATCGAAGACGACCGGGACGAAGGAGTCGAGCCAGAGGTAGACGACGACTCGGACGATGAATCGAGAGCAGTTAGAGCCATCCCCCACGCAGACTGCTCTTTCGCTTCTAGTAGACACCCCAAACAGAACCGAAGCGGACATTGCTTGACTGCTCCGGTATTTGATACGTCAATTGTCATCTTCTTGATCACACTGCACTTGCCGCACACCACTTTCTTGCAGATCTGACAAGCAGCACCGGACCCAGCAGTGGCCGTGCCCACAGCCACCGCGAACAAGCCAAACGTGGTGAAGTTCTTGTTGCACGATTCACAGCGACCATCGCGGTGTTTTTGGTGTTGGTCTGCGGTAACAAACTGCGGCTCCTTCTTCTGCATCAACCACATGAGTTTCTTGACGTATGAGTAGTCCACGATACCCGCTGCGCTGATGAGTGCTTCAGCGGCGATCGCGACCGAAACACGCTCCATCATTTCGCCACGGGGGTCACTAAATCCTCGACAATACAATTCAACTCGTCCGGGTCCGCTTTGACGCAAGATAAAGCAGAAACTCAAGGTACCTCGCAGAATCCCCATGTCCGAGAGCTCTGGGATCTCGCCACGCAGCGTCACCGAGTGCATCAAGAAGTAGCCGATCTTATCTCCTTTTGAGTCGGTTGTGAGTCCTGTCGCTTCCAGGATGAGGAAATCTCGTCGTTGCAGGATCCCTGTCAGCACCGCTGGGTGTTCTTTCGCAAACCACTTGATGCCTAGAAACCGGAACGGGTCTTGTCTTGTAGGGCCTCGGATGCTCTCAAGATCCGTGCATCGTCGAGACGATCGTTGATATGCGAACTGCGCCACTTCCACGCATTGTCGGTCGCTGCAAATGCACCGAACATCGAGTCTTCCAGCGTCCCATCCACCGTGCCATGCAGTACCATCAATGACACACTTGGTCGCCTCATTTTGTCTTGCATCGAACTCTCGGCAATAGTTAAACCCTTTCTTCTACTTCTCAAGCTCTGCGACCGCGGTGACGATGGCTCCGCTTCCTCCTCCGTTTTGAGCGATGGTCGTTGGCGATACACGTGCAGTCCTTCCTTGACCCGCACCAACTTCCACTTGGGGGTCTGGAATATCGCTCCGTCCGCCAGAAAAGCTTCATTGGCTTTCACGGTCTCGTGGACGACCGTCTCGGCTTCGACTGCCAGTGCGTCCTGCCGGTTCTTGGATAATCGTAGCGTAGGGAACACCCCGTCAGGCAGCGTGAACTTCATTTCGTCGATTGGATTGTGAGGGAGGCAGCACGGTCCGCCACGGTCAGAGAGTGTCCTTTTCGCGTGTCAAACGTGCTGCGTCCAAGTGCATAAGCTTTGCGACGCTGAACCAGCAAGACCGTCGAGCTTGATGGAAATCCGTCACGGCCTCAAACACTTCGCGTTACTCGAGCCTGGCGGGCATCGAAGCTAATGCGACGGGTCTGGTCTCGATCGCCGAAGGTGGCGACGACTTCCATCGCGGCGACCGCCTTTACTTGGGAGTCGACACGCCTGACCTTGGCACCATGATGGCCATGGCCACGCTTGCAAAAGGGCTGCACGGCTATCACCTCACCAGTTCGGCCACCGAGGCAACGCTGGTGCTTCTGCTGGAAGCTTCGACACTGCTCGATAAAAACCGTCTTGCCATGGAGCTTCAACTTCGTGTCACTCTTGACGACGTGCAACGACTTGCAGTTTGCGATCTTCGGTGGTGATGGAGGTCGCGAGCGACAACCACGACTGCTCTCCGATATCGTCTGCATGATCGAATGACAGCGCTAGTCGCCCTGGTAACGATGCTCAACAGCTCGAGCTTGTCCGCGGATCGATCCTCGCGACGAACTTGACCCCCTGCAAAGCTCTGCGTTTACCTCGGTGCAACGTTGTTGACAGCTTGCAAGACGGATAAGGCTTTCCAACGTCCCCGGTGCTGCTTGAAGTCGCCAAGGGGTGCCATCAACGCCTCGTTTGGCCGTAGACAGCAATCGATTCCCAAGCGGGGAAGTTGCACGGCGCAAACCGAAGCTGACGCCGCAACTGGAGACAACCAGCAAACATTTCCCGAGGGGTGGCCGACCGAGCACGAATCCTTGGTATGCATGAGAAAACGAGCTGTTGGACCAGCCCCGGAGCGCCCGCCGAACCTTCGGGCGGCTCCGAGACCGTTATGCGCAGACGCTTGCTGCAGTCCACCAAACTCAGTCGGACTATTCAAAATCACACGCACATTGCGCGCCCCGACCTGCTTGACGGCGATGCTCCGTCACCAGTCAACACCCGGCGTGTTACAACCGGAGCTCCAAGGTCCAGCTGGAAAACACCACGTAGCAACTGCTCGAACACCACCACCGTCGAGCCCAACACTAAGATCACCACCACCACCACCAAGTCCCCGTAGATGGCTCAGTGGCATGGCCAAGCAAGCCCTGCAACTCGGCGACGCGCCCGCGAAAGTTTGGGGCGCGACACCTGGAGACGAGTCGACGACAAGGCATAGATGCGCTGAGCAATGCATCCATGAGCCGCCGACAGAGGCGAGCCAGAGAGCTTCACGGCCGTCACCTCATCGCATCTGTTGGGCGGGCCCCACCGAGCTTCTTGCCGGCCGTTCATTCCCCACTTGTCCTGCAGTACTCAGTAAGGAATCACCTCCATGCCCAAGACGATGCCACCCCCGGGGTGGTGCCCGACCGCGTCCACTTGTCCAAGACGCAGAAGGAGACGCTGACCGACACGGCCGACGCCATCATCGCCGAGACGCTGCACGCCAACGAACTGTTCATCGCCAACGGTCGAGATCTGCCGCGCGAGTCCTGGAAGCTTGTCAAGTCCAAGGAGAAGCTGCATGTCTACCGATCGAGACGGGGCAAGCAGAAGATGCACAGTCAAAGCCACGACGAAAAGGATCCGAGTCGACCGCGATTGCTGTCGTTGTCTGCGATGGAGAGGCAGCAGCTCGAAACCGGTCGACCCTACTCGTTCGACGACGAACCGACTCCAGAGGACGAGGTGATCTCCAACACGAACAGCTCCTCCAGCGACGCCGGGTCCTTCACGTTAGTCGACAGCGTCTTGTCCAAAGTGAAGCCGTCGCATGTGCCGCTGGTGGTGGCGACCGGCAAGATCGACGGCAAGGTGGAAGACGTAGGCTACGGCGCATTGGCGCACACCAAGGACATCTGGCTCAAACGCTGGTCGTACGTGAAGAACGATCCTTTCGACGACCGCAAGGTCTTGACGACCATCCAGGGACCCAGCAAGGAGGACCCGTTCCGGTTTGTAGGCCTCAAGTGGACCACCGCCGACTTGGGATCGTTCGTCACACGACGACTTTGTGTACCTCGAGTCGATGGGGATGGCGTTCGATTCCGATGGCGAGCGGGTGTTTTACAATTTGATCCACTCGGTGGAGCTGGACGAGCTCCCGTCGCTCGAGAAGCGCTGCAATATCATCCGCGTGCAGCTCTCCATGTGCTACATCACCCGCAAGTTCGACGACGAGACCGTCGAGATGTTCGGACGCGGGTTTGTGGACCCTCGAGGTGACATGTTGGAAGGCCACGGCATCATGTTGCTGGCTCAGAACGTGGCGTCCTGCGGCGGTGTGATCGAGTGCTCCAACCTCAAGAAGCTGGCGTGGCTCATGGCCAAGCGTCGACGCAGTGACGCGTCTGGAATCGACCCGTCCACCGACTGCGGCGTGTGCAATAAGCCCCTGAACAAGTTGGGCGGTTTGCTGCAGTCGTCGTCGGGCTGTCCGATCTGTCGACGCGCTACGTGCGGCAAGTGCAGCGTCCAGAAGAAGCTCACGGTGGACACGACGAACGGCATCACGCAGAAGCAGTTCACCTTCTGCTTGTCGTGCGTCATTGAAGCACGCGAGCTCTCTGCTTGGGACGTTGCCACAGCCTCCCTCAATAGACTAGCTAAACGGTGCAGCCTGCACCACCTTATTTAAGCCTTCTAGCCCCGAACTATACAGCATACATGTTCCATGCTTTGGCAGCCGCCGTGGAAGCCACCGCCGTGATTGTCTAGCACTTCGTGCGCTAGCTGCCAGCAGCGCCTCCGCTTCCATCGCTCAGCTCGCCATTTGCTCGCTCAAGTCCAGGCTTCAAGCTCCGACAGCGCAATGCACGACGTGTGCATCTGGCGACGAAGACCACCGGAGGCCATGCTGCCAGAGGTCCCCGAGCCCGTGCTTGAGGCGGGACCTTGTGTCCAAGCCCCGTGGCTTCTCAAGTGTCGTATGAAGCTCAGCGATCAAGCTCAATTGACCCCTCTCAACCAACCTCCAAGGCAGGAAGAAAATCAAGCAGAAGCGTCTACGCGACGGCGTACCAGCTGTAGAAACAGTTAATCCTTGGTACAGCCGTCATGACGAAGGCTTTTCCTCCGGCGTGGCGCCTTGAAAAACCTCAAGTGTCCTGTGTGCCCGCGGGTGGCATCAGGATAGCCGGTGGTCTCCGGCATTAACCTGCTGATGCTGTAGGAAAGGAGTAGCTACTAGCACGTCCCGGATAGCGGGGGTAAAGGGGTTAACAAGCCAACACACTAGCTCACGAGCTGCAGTGAAAGTCTCTTTTCGTCGACACCAGGCGCTCCATTGCAGTGCTCGAACCGCGAGGATCATAGTGGTAGGCTGGAGCTGTCTTTCGCGGCGACCAAGGGCAACAGTGGCCTGATGTGTCTTACCGCCGCGGCGACGATCACCAACGAAGTACGTGTAGCTGAGGAATTGAAGGCACCTGCGCCAAGCACTGCTCTGTCCTGGCAGCTAGAGGTCCCGTTCACGTTTCCTTCGCTTGGCAGCCAGGCGAGCGTTGACATGCAAGCAGACAGACTTGACAAGCAGCTCCAAAGCCGAGCCGATGGCACCGGCAGACAGAGCTCGCAAACTTCCCGCGGCCACCGCGAATCAAGGCATCGGCAGCCGTCTATGCGCTGACTTCTTCACGCACTCGTCAGCCCATGGTGACCACTTCACCACTTACCGGAGACCGTGCGAGTCCGACATGAAGAGTTTCACGCTCGCGGACAATGCGCTGCCCAAGCGGCTGCTACTCTCGCCGGAACGGGAGCAAGCACTGACAGACATGGCCGACCGCATCGTGGCCGAGACGCTGCAAGAGAACGAAGACTTTATCGCCAGCGACCGCAGAGTCGACGGTCGCGTCTGGAAGAAGGTCAAGTCCCGGGAGCAGATTCACGTGTATCGAACACGCCGGTCTAATAGCAAGAAGCGCGACAGCGATAGCTCCAGCAGCGTCCACGAGAAGGAGCCGAGTCGACCGAGACTGCTGTCCAACAACGCCGTCGAGCAGCACCAGCGCGATGCCATGGCCGCCGGTAGACCTGTAGCGTTCGCAGACGACGGTGATGATGAACTGCACGAACTCAGCCACAATACACACAGCTCGACCAGCGAAGGCGGGTCGTTCGCCATTGAGGATAGTGTCTTGGCCAAGTCCAAGCCGTCACACGTGCCTTTGATCGTCGCGACGGGCGTTTTGGACGGGTCGATTGAAGATGTAGCGTATGGGGGACTCGCCAACACCAAGTACGCCTGGCAGGTGCGCAACTCGTACACCAAGAACGACGGGTTTGACGGTCGCAAAGTGCTCGCCGTACTGCAGAACCCGAACGAGGAGGACCCGTTCCGGTTTGTTGGCGTGAAATGGGCCACCCGCGACTACGGCACCTTCATGCGGCGTCGCGACATGGTCTTCATCGAGTCGTCGGGCTTTGCGTTCGACTCGGATGGAGAACGTATCTACTACAGCTTGGCCCACTCGGTTGAGCTTCCGGACTGCCAACCGCTACCGGAATCGCTCGGGATCATCCGTATGAACTTCTCAAGCTGCTACATCATACGACAGCTCAACGACGACAAGATCGACGTCTACTGTCGAGGGTATTCGGACATGGGCGGCGAGATGCCCGAAGGTTTTAGCGTCAACTTCTTATCGCAAGGGGTGGCTGCTGCCGCGGTGATGGTCGAGTGCTCGTACCTGAAGAAGCTCAATTGGCTCATGAGCCACCACCGTCAGAGCGACAGCAGCGCAGTCAAATCAAACCACTGCGGGGTCTGCGGTAAGAACGTGGTGAGGCTCAGCAACATGATGCAACCGGGTAGTGGCTGCCCAATCTGCAGACTGCCGGTGTGTGCCAAGTGCACCATCCAAAAGAAGCTCTCGATCGTATCAGGAGAGGACGTGGCCCAGAAACAGTTTAGCTTCTGCCTCTCGTGTGTGCTCGAAGCGCGCAAGTTGTCGGCATGGGAAGTCGCCGTGGGGTCGCTCAAGACTTCATGACGAAAGGATTGAAAAACCGAGCACCAGAGCAGACAGGAATTGTCGGAGAATATATAAATCGCACTACGAACTTGAAAGTCGGCGGCTGTCCTGTCGAGAGCGGAGCGATAAGAGCCAAGGAAATTTGGTCGAGCAGCATGACTCACTCCGGTGAAGTCTTTTGGACCTGAGCTTGAAGTGCCTTTGGGCGTCCTGTTGCTGGGCGCTGCGAAAATGCCCTTGGGCTCGACGTGGATCTGTAGGACCTCGAAGCATAGCCATGGGACCGTCGTCGACGTGACGTAGGTAGAGCTAACATGGCTTCGACTTGACAGAGATGACCTAAGGTGGTTGTCTTGTTCATCCGAAACATGTCCGTCTCCCAGCCCGGAATGGCTCGCAAAGCCGTCGTGTCGAGGTTGCTTTTGCATTCACGTGCATTCACTTGCAGCTCGTTGGCGGTGATTTCTGTACCGCAGGAGATGATCCCGAGCACAGATCCAAAGTCCAATCGCTTGCCGCTTTCCTGAGACCGCAGCCTGTTTCAAAAGAGCCTTTCACGGGGCGAGTCCGCGACTGGGCGATGGCCGAAAATGCTTGGAAGGATGGCCACGATCTCTATCCGGAGCTGCATCCAGCTGTGCCATCCAAACTCGGAGCGTGACGAGCTCCAAGCTGTTGCCATGTTTGCCGCGTCACTTCTTTGAGCCTTCTGGTCGAGATTTGGCTGGAGCCCGACTTGCTGCTGCTGCTGCTGCTTCTCCACCATCGCAGCAGCACCAGACTCTTCTCCGTCAACCTTTGGGTAGCCACTTTGCTTCTTGCTTCGTGCCCCCACAGCATCTCTTCCGAAAACTTTCACCCTCCGTAGGAAGATGGTGTACACGGCGGCGAACGGCATCGTTCCCGAGCAGATATCGCTGTCCACGGAGCGACAACACGCTCTCACCGACCTGGCAGATCGAGTCGTAGTGGAGACCTTAAACGCTTACGAGCGGTACACCGCCAACAACCGGCAGGTCGATGCGCGGATGTGGAAGCACATCAAGTCCCGTGAGAAGGTGCACGTGTACCGGACTCGCCGGTCCGGTTCCAAGCACCTCCTGGACATCAAAGCGAACGAGAAGGAGCCGAGTCGACCGCGACTGCTATCCAACAACACAATCGAGCAGCAGCAGCGCGAGGCGATCGCTGCCGGTCGACCACACGGCATCACCCCTGACGAAGAAGAGGACGATGACGGAGAATTCATGGTCGAAAAGTCTGGCAGCGGGGTCTCGCAGCACACCCAAAGCTCTTCAAGCGACTGCGGATCCTTCACGGTCTTCCCAGAGGAGAGTGTGCTTGAGAAGACCAAACCGTCCAAAGTGCCGTTGATTGTGGCGGTCGGGAGCATCGACGGTTCCATTGAAGACGTCGCGTTCGGGTCCTTAGCGTTCACGTCTCGCGAATGGCACGAGCGATTCGCGTACACCAAGAACGACGGCTTTGACGGTCGGAAAGTGCTGGCGGCGTTGCAAGCTCCAAGTGAGGAGGACCCGTTCCGGTACGTCACGATCAAGTGGGGTACCCGCGAGATCGGTCCGCTCATGTCTCGCCGGGACTTGTTGTTCATCGAGTCGTGCGGGATGGCGTTCGACTCGGACGGCGAGCGGATCTACTACAGTCTTTCCCACTCGGTGGAGCTGCCAGAAGTCCCGCCGCTTCCTGATCACTTGGACACGATTCGACTGAACCTCTCGAGCTGCTATATCATCCGCCAGATCGCCGACAACAAGATCGAGGTGTACGCTCGAGGCTATGCGGACATGGGCGGCAGTATGCCCGAGATTATCGGCGTCTCAGTCTTCTCGCAAGGCGTGGTGGACTGTGTGGGCATCGTCGAAGCTTCATACCTCAAGAAACTGAGCTGGTTGATGGCTCGCCGTCGAGCGAGCGACGACTCCGTGCACCACACGAAAGACTGCGAGATGTGCGGCAAGAGCCTAAAATCACTGACCAAACTGCTGCAGTCTGGCTGCTCGTGCGCAATCTGCCGACGATCGATCTGCCAGAAATGCACCGTGCAGAAGAAGTTGGCGCTCGATGCAGAGGAGGGCCTCCACCGCCAGCTCTCGTTCTGCGTGTCGTGCGTGATCGAAGCCCGCCAACTGTCCGCTTGGGACGTCGCCACCGACCAACTCCAACAGCGTCGGTGAACTTACGACGTCCGAAACCTGCAAGGTGAGACGCGAGTTTGAGAAGAGTTGACAAGTATGAATTTGAAATAGGAACTCCATAAAAGCAAGCGAAATATGAGCGCGTCTTACCATTCCGTCGGCTTCCAAGCGATCGAGTTGCTTGGCTGGACATCCAACTCGTAGAAAAAGGCGTGTTCGGTCTGCATTCGATTGCAGCTCAAGCGTTAGTAAACATGAATGGATTTCCAATCGAGTTTCCTGCCGCGTTATCGGGTCGTCGGCATTGCCACCAGTTCTGGTCTATCCGTGTTGACGGGCACGTCGAGCGTGGGGATCCAAAGGTTAAGTCGATTGGGATCTCATACACCTTGCCACTGCGCTCCATCGGTAGCGAGCCATGTCCCACAACATTAAAGTGCTCGACATGACAGTCCATGCAGAAGCGCAGCGCCGATGCCAGTCGGCCCGAAAGAATTGGATCAGAGCAACACTTCGTCTGCAGAACGCACCATCAACGCAGCACCAAATATTGGATGGATGCTCGTTGCCACGTCGAGACTCGGCTCGAACGGTTCGAGGCAGCTCGTGTCCCAGCGGCGCGTGGACTGCTGACTGCATAAGCCATCGCCTGCCAACTTCGACCGCGTTCGAAGCCCTCGGTGTGGCGACCAACAGAGTCAACAACCTTGTTCCGGCCTATCCATCTGACCGCTCTCGGTGGAGCTGCTGGAGGTCCTGCAGCGTGTGCAGCTCCATCTGATGGCGATGCAACAGATTACATGGCGCAAGGCGGTGCCAGGGCGTTTGCCGGCTGCGTGGCAAACAGAAAATCGCTACAAACCAGCCGGTGGATACCAAAGAAGCACTCGGTTCCAGTGAGTTGCGCGGGGAAACTAAACTATTTGATGGGCTGGCAGTGGAGTGATATCTGCTGACCAACATCGAGGCCTCCCCCGCAGCACCGAATTTTCTAGTGTCGTCGCGACGTAGCGCCGTCTTCTTCTGTTGACACGCGACTTGAACGCGGGAATCGATTGGCATTCGGAGTCCCTATCCTCGAGAGTCCGGGGCTCGTTTCTCCGCCGGCGAGAAGCAGTGTCGCAGTCAAACCCGAGGCGAGGCAAGGCGATTCTACATCGGTTGCTCCCAAGTCGCATCTGAGGATGCGCGAGGTTATCCACTGGTACGTGACAGCAATGCATCATTTTGTTTATAGCGATAAATCCGACTCGTTTTCAAGTCAGCATGGCAGCAACATTTCAGTAAGACCTCCATATAGCGATTTTATTCCGTAAATAGCCTTTAGTATCCAATTGACTGTGATGATATGCAGCCGTTTTAATTTGCTCAAAGAGGGGCAACCACCCGAGTCCATTTGGCACAACACGGCGACACCCTGCTGCAAGCCGCCCTTATCCCGTTGAAGCTTCTCTCGAGCCACACTCTGTCCCCCATGTCCGTAGGTACTGCTGGCTGTAAAGGCTCGAGAAAAGCCCTAGAGATGAGGTGATGTGGGGTCTCCATTACTTTCTCACTGCCCCCGTCTTCGCTTCAACGTTTGTTTGCTGCATGACGTTGGCTCCGATACCGCTCTGCATTTCGTGAAACGCTCTCACTCCGCCACTTGCGGAGCTTTCTGTGAGGCGAACAGCAACAGCATGCGGTTCGGAGGTGAGTCCTGGGATGCCGGGCATCTCTTCCCGCCCCGCGAGCTCGTCTTGACCAGCAACGACACACAGCAGTACAAGACGCTGGCAGATCAGTTGGTGGCCGAGACCTTGCAGTGTTTCGAGGACTTTATCGCCGAGCGACGGTCGGTGGACCCGGAGCGGTGGCGCGTCGTCAACGAGAAGGGAAGCATGACAGCGTACCGGTCCCGACAACGACGAAAGCGTCGAACTCATCGCGACCGACTCGCCACCGAAGAAGCGGTCGAGTCCTCGGTCGTGCACCGCCCCAAACTCTACTCGACGGACAGCTCGATCAGCGACTTGATGGGGCGAAGCAACACGCACTTGACGTACGAAGACTCGCAGGAGGGGTCGTCGTTGGGCGGGTACGACGACTACGAAGAGAGTCGCGTGGGCTCCGACTCACCCGAGCAAAGTGTGCTGGACAAGTCTCGGCCTCCCACCTCTCCGCTGATCTTCGGCGGAGGAGTGATCCAAGGCACCGTCGAGGACGCAGGGCTGGGCTTTCTGGCAGACACGGAAGACCTGACGGTCATGCGCACGGCAGCGAGCAAGGAGATCATCGTCAAGGAGACGAGGATTCTGGCCAAGATTCGCAGTCCTTCCGAACGGGACCCGTTCCGGTTTATGGGCCTCAAGTGGATGTCCCTCAATGCTGGTAACGTCGTGGCCAAGCCAAGAGATATCGTCGTGTTGGAATCCACGGGGATGGCGCTCGACTCGAACGGGGAACGGGTGTGCTACTTGTTGGAGCACTCGGTGGAGATTGAGGAGGTCCCGGAGTTCCGGAAGCAAGGTCTCGTGCGTCTACGCAGCTCAAGCTGCCGTATTGTGCGGCCCTACAACGCCCAAGGAGAGGTGGAAGTGTACTTCCGTGGGTTCTGCCATGCCGGCGGACACTTTAGCATCAGTGCGGCCACGCAAATGTTCTGCGACAACATGTTGGGCACTGGGCACATGGTGGAGGAATCGTATCTCAAGAAGTTGGCGTGGTTTGTTCACTCGTACACGCGACGTCAACATAGAGACGAAGGCCACTCTGGAGAAGGCTGCGCTTGCTGCCACAAGCTACCGACGAAAGGATTCAAGAAGCTGCTGGAGAGCAGGACGACCTGCTTCCTGTGCAGACACAAGGTCTGCAAGAAGTGTACCGTCAAGAAGACGCTGCCGATTGACGCGCACACGACCAAGAGCCTCGACTTCTGCTTGAACTGCTACCTCAAGGCCAAGAAGTTGTCTGCATGGCGTGTGGCGGTGGCAACGCTGCCTAGGTCGTAAGGTCTTAGCATGATAAATAACACCATTCGATAGTCATCTAAAATCTACACGCTTCGTACTCGATGACCAGCGAAGAAACTCGCGTTGATAAAATGTTTATTGATCTACTATTATCTCTATCGCTACGCAGGACTCTTTGGTAGCGATGCCTCAGCTACTTGCCAAGCAGGCAACCTCTTGGCTTCTAAGAAGCAGTTCAAGCAGAACTCGAGCTCTTTCTTGTTGAGTCGTCGACCGGGAGCAGCACTGAACGGCAGCGACTTCTTGACGCTGCACTTGTGGCACGCTGTTTGTCTGCACAGACTGCAGACGGCGTTCCTGTCGATGATTCCTCCGAAACTCGAGTGCAGCTTTTCACTGCAACAAGTGCACGAGCCGAAGCTGTCGATCATCGACCGAGAGCCGCTGCTATTGCTAGTGTCGCTCCCACTCATACTGCCGCTTCGAAGGTGCTGCTTGTACAGCAGCCACGTGAGTTTCTTCATGTACGCTTCTTCCACCATCCCTGAGACGGATAAAAGCCCATCGGCAAACTGTGACATTGCAGTTCGAGCACTGAAGCGACCTCCTCCATCCATGAATCCTCTTGCAAACATCTCGACCGTCTCGGTCGCATCGACTTTCCCATGTGATCGGACGATGTAGCACGTTGAGAACGCAATGCGGACTAGGCCGAACTCACGAAAGTCGGGGACTTCGTCTACTTCGATGGTGTGGTTCAGCATGTAGGCGAAACGTTGGCCGCTGGGATCGACAGCCATGCCGGTCGCTTCGATCGCCACATAGTCGCGAGGCTTGATGATCAGCGCCACCGCTCGACTGGGAAGATGTGAACACCATTTGACCCCTAAGAAACGAAACGGGTCGTCACGTGTTGGTCCCTGAATCTGCGCAAGAATTCGTAAGTCATCGACGATGACTTCTTTCTTGGTGTTGAACCGCATACGAGAGCGGTCGTCGGTGTCTGCTAAGAAACCCAGCGCCATGTCTTCGATTGTGCCGGGGAAAGTGCCCGAGGCGACGACCAACGGCGAATGTTCCGGTCGATACCTCTCTAGGACGCTACTGCCTGGCCCATTGTCGATGTTGGAACCTCGAAACCTGCCGAAGTCGAGTTGGTTCCAACCACCGTCGTCATCCGAGTCGTCGTCGTCGAGACTACCGTTCGGCCCTTGAAAGTCGTTTGACCTCGCGCTGGTCGTGTAGAATGCCGGCTCTTGTGGGGAGACCGAGACCACGTCTGTGTCTTCGCTCCATACTCGTGCTCGTCTCGAGGATCGAAGCTCTTGGTACGCGACGATGTTGTCCTTGTCCTTGATCACTTTCCACGAGCTTGGATCGACGACTCGACCTCGTGATGCGAACTCGAGACTTGCGTTCAACGTTTCGGCGACCAACCGGTCGGAGAGCGCTTGAATCGCTCGCTCATCCTCTGGAGACAACGCCAACGGCTTTGGTGGGAACGCGTCGATGGATGGCTCCATCTCCAAGCAAAATAGCGAGTGAGTGAAGTCGCTGCATTGTAAAGCGAAGTGGGTTAGGCAAGATGGCAAAGCGGATGGAGATGACGAGCCCCTAAACATATTCGAGAGCACCACAAACTCCGCCCGATCTCGAGAACTTGCTTGCACGATGGGGAACCAATGGAGGTTGGAATTGCAACGAAAGACTTTCGAGAAGAACAGCTGCAATTGCCGTCATTATTTAATGCACGGTAGCACGTCGATTGTCGGCCTGGCACAGAGACTTGAGGACGACGACCACAACCGGTACAGCTTCTTTGATTCCGAACATGTTCAACGACTTTGATGTTTTCTGGGCTCGCAAAACTTTTCCTTTTCATCGTCAATTGCTTTGATGCGCTGATGGTTGGCAAGAGATAAGTTACCAGTATGTGGTCTTTGGCCAATCATACGAGCGATCTCGCGGGGCTTTGCTAGCCATTGACGTCGGAAAATGACTGCAAGTACGGGCTCCGATATCCACGAGGCGTTGCTGCGTCTGCAGAGCGACACGCGAGACTTCTGGGCGCCGTTGCACTCGATCCCTCGCGTCGACGCTTCGGGTTTGACTGCGCTGCAATTCCACCGCCAATTCGTGAGTCGCAATGTGCCGGTGGTGCTCGAAAATGCTATGACGAGTCCCCAGTGGCAAAAGGCACTTTCGAATTGGCAGAGTGACGACCACCTCATTGCCAAGGCCGGCGACGACCCTGTGACGGTCGACGTCACGCCGTTTGGCTTGGGGGATGCAGTGCTGGAACTACCAGGCCACCATGAAGAGCTTTTCGTCATGCCAGAAGAACGGGACATGCCTTTCAAGGAGTTTATTAAGATTTTCAACGACCGAGACAGCTTCGACGGCGTGCCGTATCTGTCGCATCAGGTAGGCTGACAACTACGTTGTTATGAGTTGTAGCAATTGGATTTATTGTTGTTTGCAGAATGACAGTTTGAGAGAGCAATTTCCAGCGCTATTTGACGAGGTGCCGCCTGCCATGGAATTGGCGCTAAAAGCGTTCGGAAATGAGCCGGAAGCGGTGAATATCTGGATCGGAGACGAGCGAGCTGTGTCGACAATGCACAAAGACCACTACGAGGTACGTTTGAAGAGCTGTTGACTATTAAATTTTATTAACTTTGAATTGGTTGGGTGTTAGAACTTGTACTGTGTGGTGAAGGGCCAAAAACACTTTACGTTGCTGCCTCCGTCGGCTGTGGGCTGTCTGTACGAGCGAGAGTTTCCATCCGCAAGATATCGCCACAATATTTCGCCAAAACTTGGGGAGCACGACCACGATGTGGTCGATCTCGTCGCTACCAAGCGGTTCCACGAGAAATACCCACAGCATGCAGAGTGGAGCATTTTATCGTCGCCTGATAAAGGGGACACGCCTTGGATCCCAGTAGACCCGCTGAATATCGACACGGAGCGTTACCCGTTAGCTGCCGAGCTGCAACCGATTAAAGTGGTGGTGGACGCTGGTGAAGTTTTGTATCTGCCGTCGTTATGGTACCATCGCGCAGCGCAGCTTTGCCCGACAATCTCGGTCAACTATTGGCACGACATGGAGTTTGACTGCCGCTACGTGTACTTCAATTTCGTGCTTGACGTCGCTGCTGCTCTAACGCAGAAGGAGGGCGAAGACGAAAAGCTGGAAGGAAGTTAAAGCAACAAGAACGAAGCTTGTCCGTGGTATTATAATTCTACTTGACTTTCAACTCAACGGCTTAGCCGGAGCTCGAGACGGACATGGATTTGGACGTCGACAGGCTGCTGTGCTTCTTTCTCAGTTCCCGGTCGCTTTTGGGCAGCATCTCCTGCGCCACACGCCACGACGACAACTTCATGGCCAGCGCCATGCACTCCTTGCAGAAGTTCATGTCCTTCTCCATGATCACGCCGTCGTTGCCAAAGTCGACGCCCACGCGCTTCAAACTCGAGCATTTGTTGCAGAAGACCCGACGACAGACTTGGCAGGCCATTCCGGATTGAACCAGCTTGGCATACTTGCTCAGCGAGTGGTGACAGCCTGCACAATGCGTAGGAGCGTGCGCCTGAGCTGCCAACGTCGTGGCGTGCTCCCTGGCTTCATTTTCTCGGGTAGACATCTGCCATTTCAGCTTCTTGACCACGGCACACTGCACCAGCCCACCGACGGCTAGCAACGTGTTCTTGAAGAAGCTGACCGAGACGTCTTTCCACAAGTCTCCGCTCAAATCGCTGAAGGCACGTGTGAAAACCTCAACAGAGGTATCCGAGTGCTTGCGGAAGATGGAGCACGTCGATATCCGAGCACGTACGACACCAAACTCGGCCAGTTCAGGCACGCGGTCCAACGCGTAGCTGTGCATCAACATGTAGCCCGCCGGCTCGCCGTTCGAGTCCTGCGTCATGCCGGTCGACTCGACGTACACCATATCTCGCTGCGACATAAAGTTTCCCAGGACTTTGGTCGCCCACTTGACCCCGAGGAACCGGAACGGGTCTTCGGTGGTTGGCGTCTCGATCGTCGCTAGAATCTTCTGGTCGTCGTACTCGTCCCCGATATGCGCGTCCCGCAGTCGCCACCGAGCTTCATTGTCTGCGAGGGCACCGAACGCCGCGTCTTCCACCGCACCATCCATCTTGCCCGTGACGACGATCAAAGGCACCCGTTGTGGTCGCGCACGTTCGATGATCGAGTCGTCCGTCAAGTAGTCGGAGTCGTGCCGCTTGTTGCCGGAATTCAACGACGTCGAAGCGTTCGCGCCGTCCGACGACGGGAAGCTGCCGCTGCTCATTTCCGACAGCGACATCAGCTCGGGCATGTCGATCGACGACGAATTCTTACGTCGTCGAGACCGGTACACGTGCAGATGGTCTTGGGTCTTGACGTACTTCCATCGCTCCGGGTTGAGCTTGCGGTGGTGCGCGATGAACTTCTCGCTGGCTTGCAACGTCTCGAGGATCAAGTCGTCCGTGTAGTCGACGATCGCCTGCTTCTCGGACGACGAAAGCTGCAGCGGTGGGAACACATCGCGAGGTAGCTTGGACTTGCCCATCGGTGAGTACCAGCGACCGTGTATTGAGTTCACGACGGAGACCGACGAAGGTTTGCTACGTTGGTGGTAGGAGTCACAATGAGGTCGGATCGGAACGGGCTGTCGTGAGGTTTTAATGCAAAGGCGTCAATGCAGAGGAGGCCTTCAAGCAAAGGAGCGGTCGGGGATGGAGAGGGCGAAGTCGCACTGGAGTCAACCAGTATGGAGACCGGCGTTGCGTTGGGGCGTAATGCGACGCCACAACGAATGGAAGAGACCGATCGGTGACTACCACCCAGACGGGTGTTGACGCACACAAAGCCATGGTTGAAGGTCTCCGCTCCAGCTGGCATCATGCTCCTTGTCATCACGACGGCTGGAAACGCGAGCCGCTTCCAGGCCGATCCGCGGGCGGATTCGACGTCTACGTGCTGATCTTCACGACGGCAACACGTTCCGAGTCGTGGTCATCCGACAATGGAGCAACTCGTGACTGTCGACGACGCAAATCTGCAGCCTTGAGCCATGTCTCTCCAAAGCTACTTGTGGCGCAGATTGATCAAGACTCTTGACACCATCATCGACGGGGGCCGCGCCCGTAAACGGCTGCAGTTCAAGATCCTTTTGCAAGGTCTCACGTGGCAGCTTCATCGAATGGTCAAGGAGGCCCTGGAAGGGAGACATCGTTCAGTATTGAAGACACCACCACTCGATCCCTATGAGCTTCTTGATGAACGTGTCCTCGATTCGACGAGAGTATTTGTCGTCGTCGTTCCAACCTGGCTTGATGTGGTCACTTTGACACTCTGCAGCGAGGAAATGGCGCTCTACGGCCGCCATGACAGACATTTGCGAGGCCCGCTAGACCTGAAGGCGTCTCCGGTATCGGGTGCATGTGTCTTGACATCGTTCGATGCGCTTCAAGGGACGACTTCTTCGAGTTGTCGATCGGATTCGATGGAGAGCAGAGAAGCAGAAGAGCAGGAGGACGGACGTACTGTCCGCGAGGAGGGCGTGGTACAAGGACCGACAAATGCCGACTCATTCTAGGTGCCAGGATCCGTGAGAACGCTAAGGAGATCGTCCAGCCATACGGACTCTCGTGACGGCCGGAGATTGCCATTTTTGCTGGATCACTTCGATGGATAAAGTGGCGAAGCTGAGCTGATGGTGTTGCTATCTCTGATGTCGTTGTACCAGTACACGATGGTTTGGCGATGTCTCTGGCGATAGATTCGCTGGAGAAGAGATGAAATCGACAGCGTGGATTTGATGATCGAACGTACGTGGAGATGGCGATCAATGGTGGCAATATTGCATTAGTAGTAGTTGGCATGAAGACGCTGGTGGAGTAATCGCCTGTGAATTCTACGAGAAGGACAGACTTCGCCGCGTGTTGCATTCTCATCGCGAGAGACCTGCTTCGATGACTCAGTCGAAGGATGAGGAGGTTGGAAGCGATCTTGGCGTGAACAAGTGTTATCGCCTTAGAAGACTCCAAATTTGACGAGCAAACTCCTTTGTGTATGGTAGACAAGATCGGCAGCATGACAATCTCCTTGTGGATAGACGCAGATACGTATTCGGTGACAAAGCAGCTCGACGGTGCTCGGGAAGTCTGCTGCATCGGTCCTGGAAATGGTCTCAAATGAAGTCGGTTGAGCTGCGAGCACGAAGCGTTCACAATGCTGCACACTGTCGATGAAAACTCCTCCAGAAGTTATCGGAATTCCTGGCGACAAGCAGCTCGACCACAAAGCAAGCGGCAACAAGCTGACAATCCCTCGTCATGCAAGCCAATCCAGGTGTCTTTGCCGATCAGCCCGAGCCCCAACCGTATCAACTCGGCTGCGTGTGGCGTCGTAGTGCCGTGTCGAAATTCGCCACGCGGGACTTGCTTCCACTTTGCGATTTCTTCGCGCGCAGCCTCACCGAAACGAGATGGACAATGTCTACCCTCCCAGCCCCTTTCGACTGTCTTCAAGTGAAGCGAATGCTCTTGAGGAAGTCGCAGACCAACTCGTAGCCGAAACTCTCCGTGCGAGCGACGACTTTATCGCTCAGAAACGAGTGGTGGATCGAAGTCGCTGGAAAGCAGTCAAGGCCAAGGACAACATGACCGCCTATCGAGCACGGAAACGCCCCTCAACGTTCGGTCGCGATCGGGCCTTCAGCGACGAAACAGAAGCCGTTCTCGAGTCTCCTCAACTGCCAAAGTTTTACTCCGAGATCGACAATAACACTATCCTATCGGGTTCGTATCCTAGCATCACGTACTTGGACGACGACGGATCGGAAGACGAGCTGCCAGATGAATGCAGCTACGTGAACTTTGCAGAGCAGCACGTACTCGAGAAATCGCTACCTCCGAAAGTCCCGATGGTATTTTGCACGGGGACTACTCCAGGTACCATCGAGGACGCAGCGTTGGGCTTCTTCGCGAATACGGAGCATCAAAGTCGAATGCGGAACGCCAGCAACAAGGACATTGCCGTAGACGATATGCGGATACTATCTCGTATTCAAGGACCCACGACAGACGACCCGTTCCGGTTCTTAGGCGTCAAGTGGTGCGCTCACTCCTCTGTCGGTGCAGCAGGATACTTCATCAAGTCTCGAGACTACCTTATCGTGGAATCCACTGGCATGGCACTCGATGCAAGAGGAAGACGATTCAATTACTTTTGAACCACTCGATCGTGCTGGACGAGGTGCCGGATTTCCGTAGCTTTGGACTCGTGCGAATGACCTTTCTGCGTGCCATGTCATGCGGCCAGTTGGCAGTGGAGAAATTGAGATTTTCAGCAGAGGATTCATGGACACGGAAGGAAGTATCGCCGAGCGGTTGTGTACGTACATGTACTGCGATGGACTCATGTCCGTGCCTCAGACTGTGGAAGAAGCGTACACTAAGAAGCTAGCTTGGTTACTCCACGTACAACGTCGCTACGAAAACAACAGTTTGTCGAGTTTGGATATGTCAGACGTTTGTCGTTGCTGCGAGCAAAAGTTGAATTCGGGCTTCGCAAAGCTGCTGGAAGGCAACTCGATGTGCTTCCGTTGCAAACATTCTATTTGTCGGAAGTGCGCCGTGAAGAAGACCCTGCCGCTGGAGGTTGTTGGGCCAAAGAAGGCGACGACAAAAGACTTCGACTTTTGCATCAGCTGCTATCTAGAAGGCAAGAACTTGTCGGCATGGCAAGTCGGCATCGAGATGCTCTCCGAGGAGAACTTGAGACTTTAATCAAACTTGTACAATAGAAAGCAAGAACAATCCGCAGTGATGGCACGGAAAACGTGCGACAGAGGGAGAGACCTCCTGTCGGCAAGTTGTGGGGCTGGGCGCTCTCAAAAACAAGGCAGAAATGTTGTCGGAGACAGGCTTTATCACCTCAAGTCGCGTGATATCGACCGCTCTGATCAGTCTGGCCACTCCGCACTTCCTCCTCGAGCCGCCACACCGAAACAGCATGGCACCAAGTGGCGGTAAATATCCGCCAGAGCCTCTCAGTCCACCCAGTATCGAGCAGGACAAACTGGAGGAATAGGCCGACCAGCTCGTGGCCGAAACTATTCGAGCGAGCGATGACTTTATCTCTCGCGGACGTGTCGTGGACCGGTGGAAGTTGGTCAAAGAAAAGAACAGCATGAAAGCGTATCGACGCCTCGCTGTGAAGCCCAGGAGATTCAGTGAGGAGCCGACGTTGACGTCTCCGAAGATGCCGTCGTTCTTGACCACCCAGGACCGAGACGGCTTCAAGGACCCGAGTATCACCTTCTTAGACGACGACGGCGAGTTTACACTGCTAGGATGCTTGCTGACGTTTGTGCAAATACATGTACTGCGATGACCTTATGAGGGTATCTCTCATTTGTCGAGGAGGGGTATTCAAAGAAGTTGGCGTGGCTACTTCGAGCACAGCAAGACCGACGCAGTTCGGGGCTCGTATTCTGGCTTGGACTTTTCCGACGTGTGTTGGTGCTGCAGCCGTAAAACTGAGCTCTGGTTTTATGGATGCCAGTTCGATGTGTTGTATCTGCAGACACGCTGTCTGTAGCAAGTGCTCAGTAAAAAAAAATTGCTGGTGGATGTGGACGACGCGAAGGGATTGACGACCTAGAAGCCAAGAACTTATCGGCTTGGCATCGATATGCTGCATTAATGAATTTATTTGGTAGGATTTCTAGCCGATGTCGGGGTACGAGACGCGTCCATTCCAGCGCTTGGCCACAAAGTACAGCGTTTTGTAGCTCACTCTTCTCATGGGAAGAAGATGACCATCCAATATGCGCCAACACCACCGACAAGCTGATCGTGCTCGCCATTCCTTCAGTGAATAATTTCATGCCCATAATCAGGTACAAGTCCTTGGCTCGGATCAATACATCGCAACCGCCGAGCAGTACAAACCCTTCGTCCCGCACAGCTTTCGAGCTCGTGAGAAACTGCGTCGAGTCGTCCTCTCTTCGTTTGGAAACCAGCGTGTTGTAGTAGTAGTATTCGCCCAACGGTGCACCACATCCGTAACCTTCGAACGACGTGAGTTGATCAGGAGCTCGTGCATCTGCAGGCGCGTACTCATGACGATATCGTCGGTATTGAACGATCTGGATAATACCATACACGATCGGATGCGTCAAGAAGATAACTAGGCCGATATAGTGCTGCAGCAGCATCAATTGCGTCTTGTTGCACTCCACAGCGCTCAGTGCACAAACTTGATTCGATACGACCACGTAGTGATCGGTATCGTTGTGCGTGAGGCTCCACATGAAAATTCCCAACGACCCCAGCATCCAGGCCATGCGAGAAAGGTAGTACGCGTCATTATTCGCCATCTTCGGCCATAACGTAACAGCGGATCGAACATCCAATTGATGCAGTAAGATGTAGCTCACACCCGCCACATAAATGATCTTCTTCTCGTAAATGACCATCAACTCGCTGTTGCTGTGTCCACACAGGTACATGATGTCGAAAATCTGGTAGTACAACACGTAAAGTAATTGAATCGCAATGATGCAGAACGTTGGTAGTCGAAGTAGCTGCTGAACAAGGTGATACGTGTTCAAAGCTCCATTGTTCACGGTCACCAACAGCATGAAAGCGAGGAGCCCCAAAGCTTGAGCTGCCACCGCGAAAGTGAACTGCAATCTCGGTAGGAAAATAGTCGACCCGGCGATGCGGTACAGCATCACGTTAAGAGACTTGCTACCTTTGTAAGGCGTCACGATTTCAAGTTTATCTGCCAATGTAGCTCCGAAAATGTTGGACGCGATGACACTGTCGAAGCTCTGTCGCTTCTTGGACGGAATGGTGAGACCTTGACCCGTACCAGTTTTCGCGACAAGGTAGAACATGCGCTGACGGACCGTAGTCGGCAAATTCATGAGATCAAACCACTGCGTTGTGGGTCCTTTCGCTGCAGGTACAAACGCTCCCGACATGGCCCGAATGTCGTTGACGTTGGGGAAGATCTGCAGTTTGTTGCCGCTCTCACACGTCGGTGGCTTCTTGAGCCCCACGAAGACGCTTTCGCGACCATTTTCCACCCACGTGCCGGACGCCACGAGACCGCCGATATCTGCCGGGGTTACCAGAACTTGGACATATTGAACACTGACAAACTCCGAGCCATTGCGACACAGTCCGTACGCGCTTACACCGCCTTGATGTCCCGTCATGATAATGCACTCGGGTCCGTTGGCGTCGAGAATGGCGCACGCTCCATTGGAAAAGGTCGACTGGTCCAGAAAGGTGAAGTTGAGAAAACCTGTGGGCTTGTACTCTTTCTGCGGGTACCAGGAGACGGCAGTGACGTTGCTGTTCATCGCTTTGCTATAAGCGTTGAAGAAGCCTGCACCCATGAAGTAAGCCGGCGCGTACGAGGCATTTTCTTGATGATAGCGCCGAGTTGGTCCGTCGCTTTTTCAGCGTCGATGGACCCGTCGAACAGCGGTGATGAGGTCACAGCCTGAGCCAAGTAGAGCAAGAAGAGACCCAATGCTGCGTTCAACCTGGTCGTCTCTGCTGGTCGGATCCGCTTAGTCGCCATCGACGGCGAGACCAACGCCATGGGAATTAATTCGCGGTACTTGATCGATACTGCGTCCCTCTCGAGCATCCGTACTTGACTCCACCGACGCGTGAGCTGTTTCTTTTGCGGTGGGTTGTGGACAATGCCACCGTCCGTGGTGCTTACATTCGTCGTGCCTTCCGAGAGTACATCGTCGCGCAGATTCTCCAGCGTCGCGAATTCAGTTGATGGTTTATCTTCCACCTTCCTCAACTCCCCGACCATTCTTTCGAGGTGTTCTTGCCAATATCGCTGTGCTTTGAAAACTGGCGGAGGTCGATGAGACTCGGTGACAATTATTTGGCCACTCCTTGTCGTTCATCAGAACTCCTGAAGGACCGAATTAGTCCCCATAGGTAACACCAGGAAAATCGTCCTCACCAAACTGGTCGACGTTGTCGGACTGCATGGGCCAACAAAGTGAGACTCGTCAAATATAAAGCTACGGATAAACATACTACTCCTCAAGTAGTTGTTGTGAAACGTACATATGAAGACTGGGTGGTCCTTCCTGCAGCCGTGGCTCGACGTGCTGCGTGCGAGTCTGTCCGTCCGAGAGCCCCAAAGCTGCAAACTTCAGCTTCCGGTCTCACGCATGGGAGAACACGGGCCGCAAGGTGAAGCCGTGCTCACTGCACGTAAACTTCCCCGTGGACGAGACCAGTCGAACGAAAGGTCGAGAAAACCTGCAGCGTCTTCGAGAGGCGATGGAGCTCTTCAACATGTTAAATGCAGTCAATAATGCTACGTTTGTGGAGCTACTATCCGACTTTATGAAGAAGCCGAAGCAGCCATCGAACCACAAGAAGAAATGGCTGTTCTGTCCTACGTGGAAATGCTACGTAATTGGAGAATTACCATCAACTGACCCCGTATCTACGCAAGCGTCGGTCACGTGGGGAAGCTTATTTGGCTGTCCAGATAACCCGTGGGAGTATTCGTCGGACTTTCAAGCTGCGATGAAGACGCTGGAAGACATGGGAGCTGATAAAAACAAGAACTGGTGGTACGTTCTCACTGCAATTGATTGGCAGGTCGGTAACGGCAGTGTGGTGACCCACGGCTTGCAAAGGTATCCTGTCATCAAGATGATATTCGAGGTCGTCTCCGCCAACTCCTACGCCCATGAATTGGGAAAACATTTTTCTTTAAAAGTTCCACCATTAGTTCATCTTTGCACCGTTGGTGAGGACATTTCGAGGCTGGTACGTGAATGGAGAGAGCATCCGTATCAACCGAACCGAGTATTGGAGAACAGACTTTCACGACTGAAGCTCGACTTTGAAAGCGACAGGATTCCGGCAGTGACTGAAGCGCTTGCGCGCCTCGAGGTTGCTTCGGTTGATCTAGCGCTTGACGACAACCGCACTAATGAGCAGACGTGGAGGACCATTTCGAATGCAGGGTTTCTTTTGAGCATGCTGGTGTACGGCAGATCGATGTGTCAGCCACTGGATCATGTCGACAAAGTGCTGGAAAGGCCCCAGTTGATGCAGCGCATGGAGGTCACTTTGGGCTCTACGAAGTGTTCGGCTGCGTTTTACTCGGCATTAGCCCATGCGCCTTTTAACGATCTAAGAATCCTCTTTTTGGAGACGGTGATACTGATGAGGACGCGCTAATGCACGAGGATGGCCACGCTCAGTGGCGATGGCTGGCATATGCATTAGGGAACCGTGATACAAGCACTTCGCTGGGATCGCTCGAGTATGTTGGTCAGCTTTTGACAGCGCGCGACGTGGATGCAGTGGCAAACGTGGTGAAAGCGAACTATCCCGAGCCGGAAGTTGACGACGACTCTGCTTCCACGTACGGGTTTATTGATCTGCCTAAAGGAGTACAAGTACGACCTCTAAATTCAACCGAGGAAGATGCTGCTCTCACTCTAGTAAGACCGTGCCGCTGCAGAGCGAAGATGATCTCACTCAACAAGGCAGACGTCGTCGTTCCAGGGTACGGTGTTTGCTCGCTGTCAGTGGATGCTGATGCTTTCGTTCGCGACGCAAAACCTCGTGAGCGATCGCAACGTCTACGTGATCTGGAGTTGTCTTTATTTGAAGTTGAAGACAACGCGGCGGTGCCCAACGTGTTGGCATGGATCGGCTACGGGCTCCACAAGCTGTCTTTCTCCAACACTGGCGTTGATCCCGTCACTGTGGATTTGAGTGCGTTGGCTGCTGCATGTCCAGGACTGAGAAAACTTTGTCTTTTCGACGTAGCCGTTGTGGTATCTGATGCCAACGATGCTCTACGGAATTGGCCTCTTAAGAAGTTGATTCTTTGTGGCACATTGACTGGTTTGGGGGCTTGTCTTGGCGACCCGACTTTCCGAATGTATCGAGAGCTCAAGGTGCTGGATGTCGACATTCCTCAAGACTGGGCAGGTGATAGAGCGGAGGAAGAGGCGCTCAATGCACTCGATGGGGAATATTTGCCACTGGTCAAGCAAAAGTTCCCTATGAACTCGAAACTCGCAATGATCAGTGTCGTGCATTCTGGTAGGTTGGAAGCGATGCATCGCTTGGATTCGAGCATGTTGTCGCTGATTTTCGGGTTCGCTGCGACTCCCGTCAAGAGGCGAGTTGAAGTGAAGCGTTCAGGCAGAGTTTCCGATGTGATACTCAACAATGACCGAGAAGATTAAGAGCTGCTATTGCCCATTCCACGGTGCACACACGAAACTTTTGACTACAAGTTGGCATCGCTACGTCGAGGTCGTGAACGTCCGAAAACATAAACACTGTACAGTTGAGATTATGAAAACTCCCCTACCGGTTTTGGGACGCGAAGTCTGCATCGCAAACTCGAGTCGAAAAACAGCCAAACGTGTCGTCGCGTTCTTTCGAGCTTTGCAGCGTTGGATCGAGATAGCTGTCTTTGCATTTCATGGCACAAACTGATCCAGGAACAATGAGTTGGGTCTTGGTTGCTTGTCTAAACGTTCTGATGGTCGAGCTCTGGTGTCCATTTTGATCGCCATCACCGAGTTGTCCCCGTGGACCGCGGACGTTGGTTCATACAGCGTCGTCCGTCGTCTGCAGAGACATCTAACGGCTAGAAACAGGACCAAGAGCCAACGCATCGTTGAGTTCCAGACGAATGGCCCGCAGCTCCGCGCGCTTGGACAGTTCACGGGCCCCCAAACAGACAACCGGGAGGAGGATCGCTCCGCGGTGCAACGCGAGTCTGTGTTATCTGTCAGTCGCCGCGCCGCCTATCCAAACGAGATCACGACGGCCGACCGACAGAAAACCAGCAACTTCCGCACTCCATGGCAGCGAGTTGATCTCGCACTGAACAACAAGCTGGTCTCCAGCGGAAACGGCAAGCGTTTGAGCGTCACGATGGAGCAATTCTGACACGGCCACGACCTCCCCGAATTTCTTAGGCGTCGTTGCAGACACCGAGGGTATCAACACTTGCGTAGGCACCCACCCTACCCGTGCAACGGTGCAGAGCTTCCGACGCACCACAGCCCAGCAAGTTAATGGTCAACTTCATCTCTCTGGACGCGATGAAATTTGCCCCCATACGTAGATACCCACTCCGCTAACGCAGCAGCAATCAAGATATGCCAATTCCTGCGTGCCCAGGTGCAGCTTCGTCATGCAGGAAGCACGTTTACCAACCCAAGAAGGACGGTGTGTTTCAGATCTTGACGCTGCGATTGTCGTGGTCGAACTGACACCGAACCAAGAGCAAACTTTGAGACCTGGACAAGAGGAATCGACGTCTCAAAGGCATGCTCCGCCTGGAGAACACGCTACAGACAGTGCAGACTTCGTCACCTCTCTCGATCCGAGTCCTGTCGCTGGCAGATAAGGGCGATCGATGGGGAAGCGTGGTCCTGCCAGAAACGCTGCTGATCGAGCCTTCGACACCACGGTCGTCGTCGTCCTTCACTTTCACAAACGTCACAGAGCTCGCAAGCTATCCCGGTCAGGTCGCCATGGCCAAGTTTAATGTGCATGATGTGGCCTTGCCCGAGATCAAGCTGACCCCTGAACGCGAGGCCTCGCTGCTTGCTGAAGTTGAAGCGGTGGTGCAAAACACGCTTGAGCTGCGCGGTGCATTCGCCGCTGGCGGCCGTCAGCTCGACACGTCGGCTTGGAAACTCGTGCGCACCAAGGACGATGTCCGCGCCTACCGGTCGCGTCGCGCGTTGCACGGTGTGGACCCGTCCGAGGCCCGCACTGATTCGTCGGACGCTCTGTCGTCGTCGTCGTCTTCCAGCTCCAGATCGACCATGAACAAGCTCACCAGCATTGCGTCGTCGTCTTCGTCCCACGACAGCGACCGGCTCCGCGCCAAGAAGACTGCTCGACCGCCTGCCGTGGTGATTTCAGGAACCGTCGACGGTACCGCCGAAGACGCCGTGCTCGGTATGCTGGCCGACACGGAGCAGCACTCGATGATGCGGCAGTCATATCTGGGCACGGAGCTCGAGGACGCCCGGTTGCTGTTTGTTTTGGTGCGACCGAACCCCGAGAACCCCTACACTTTCACGGGTGTGAAATGGGGTCGCCAAACCTACGGTCGATTCAGTCAGGCCCGGGACTTCCTCTTCCTCGAGGCCACAGGTATCACCAAGGACGCTCGGGGCCAACCGGTCGCTTATGGACTGCGCCAGTCCGTCGACCTGTCGGATGTTCTGACGCTGCCCCGGTCCCACGATGTTCTGCGTGGCAACTTGTCGGTGTGCCAGACGTTCGCCAACAGCGGCGTCCCTGTCGCCGGATCCCGTCACCACTCGGTGGAGATGTTCTCGCGAGCATTTCTGCAGCTGGACGGCGACGTGCCGGTCAACGTGGCGGCTTCGGCGTTCGCTGAGAAGCTCATGGCTCTTGTGGGCGTGATGGAGTGCGCCACCGCGTACAAGTTGACGTGGCTCATGAAGCAGGCGTCTCGGGGAGCTCGCCCCGGCACCAGCGTCCACGGATCGAGCAGCCACTGCGCCAATTGCACGCGCAGTCTCAACAAGCTCAGCAACCTGCTGCTTCAGCGCGGGGTTCGTGCCAAGTGTGCCGTCGCGGCTTCTGCGGCAAGTGCTCGGTGAGTAAGAAAATCTCGGTGGGCATCGGCAACGACGTGATCCAGAAGTCGATGCTCTTCTGTCTCGAGTGTTTGCTGGAGGCCAAGCAACTCCTGCACGTGGTGTGGCAATCGACCTACAGAAGTGGTAGACACTCTTGTTGTCGACCCCCAAAAGTAGTTAGACATCGAGAGAGTGTAGTCCGCGAATGTGACTACTGCATTTGACCTCGTGGACGCTCCGGAGAGCTCGCCAGTATATACTAGCCGTCCGTGAAGTTTGTTCCCCTAGGGCTCTCTGTAGATATGAATTTCGTAGCAATGGAAAACAAGATCTTCGTTTCACCAGACGGTGGTGGTGCCGTCATGAAAGAATTGCTGAAAGCATCTTCGATGTGGTGTCCATGAGAGAATGAACCGAACAGGAACTCTTGATCGGCTCTCAGACACATTGTTCTCAGCGAACTTGACTAAGTCTCGAGCATTCAACTCCACGAGGAGTCGTCTCCACGTGTTTATTTCCTAGGCGGAACAAGTTGCAATAATCGCTGGCAAAAAGGTGGCAAGTGCTGGGAGATCGACGGTGAAAGGAGTCACGAGACGCTTGCCAGAGCACTTGGCCAAGCTTCGTCCGTTCTTTTAGGGTGATACTGACTTCGAGGTGCTGCTACAGCAGATGGTTGGCGTTCATCCAAACCTTACTTCGCCATTGGAGCGAAGTCACGCCGTAGACTAACGCTACGATAAGCTGCTGGCGTCCCAAAGACGCCGCCAAAGCCACCTGTGAACTGCTAGCTCATGCGTTAAATACATGCTATGATACATGTACTTGTTACCTTGCCCTTGGCCGTGTTCACGCTCGACCGGTGGGCTCAAAACAGCTCAACGCAACCAGCGTCTCAAAGGCGAGCGCGGACAGTGCGAGCGTGTCAGGCTGCCAGTCAGCAGACAGCACAAGGCAGATCCTTGGGCAGCCGAGATAGGGTCGACCGATCTGCTGCGCCAAGAAGTGGTCGATGATGCCTCTGCAAGCAACTCTCGGCAGCACCACCACTCGCCCCCTTTCAGTCCTCGCTTTTCAGTGACTTGACCATTCGGCGAAAGCGTTCAGAGTGCACAAGTCTCCACCGACGCCATTTCCTGCCATGCCAAAGTTTAACGTCCATGACGCGGTGGTGCCCGAGTTCCACCTCTCTCCGGAGCGGCAGGAAGCACTGATTGCCGAGGTGCACGCGGTGATTCAAAACACGCTGGAGTTGCGTGGCGCCTTTGCAGCGGGTGGCCGTCAACTCGACACCACAGCCTGGAAGCTCGTCAAGACCAAGGACGACGTCCGGGCCTACCGGTCACGCCGCGCACTTCACGGTGTCGAGGTCACGGAATCCCACACCGACACTGCCGACATCATGTCCTCGTCGTCCTCCTCCAGCTCACAGCGGTCCACCATCAACAAAATTGCCAGCATCGTGTCGTCTAGTTCATCGGACAACGACCACCACCGCCACCACAAGAAGACTGCGCGGCCACCGGCCGTCGTGATCTCCGGTATCATCGACGGCACGGCTCAAGACGCTGCGTTGGGCATGCTGGCCGATACGGAGCAGCACGCTCTCATGCGGCAGTCCTACTTGGGCACGGAGCTGGAAGACGCTCGTCTTCTTGCCGTATTGGAGCGACCGACACCCGAACACCCGCTCAACTTCATCGGGTTGAAATGGGGCATGCAGCAGTACGGCCGCTTCAGCCAGGCACGTGATTTCCTGTTCCTCGAGGCCTCGGGGTTAACCACCGGTCCCCGTGGTGAGACCGTCGCGTACGGCGTCCGGCAGTCCGTAGATCTCGCGGACGTGTTGAAGCTCCCACGTCCGACGAATGCCATCCGTGGTAACATGTCTGGCTGCCAAACCTTCTCCGACACTCAAACCGGCGAGAAGCGCCGCACCGTCGAGCTCTTCTCTCGAGCGTTCATTGAATTGGACGGCGACCTGCCAGTGAACGTCGCGGCGGCCGCATACGCCGAAGCTTTGATGGCTCTCGTGCTCTCGATGGAGTGCGCCAACGCCTACAAACTCACGTGGATGATGAAGCAAGCGACTCGCCAAGTGCGCCCTGGCTCGTCGAACGTGCTTGGACGCATGACGTCGTCCAGCCACTGTGCCACATGCACTAAAAGTCTCAACAAGTTCAGCACGTTGGTTCTGCAGCGTGGAGGAACGTGCCAAGTGTGTCGCCGAGTTCTATGCGGGAAATGCTCCGTGAGCAAGAAGATCTCGGTCGGGCTGGGAGCCGACGTGATGCAGAAGTCCATGCTGTTTTGCCTCGAGTGCTTACTCGAAGCCAAGAAGATCCCCGCGCATGATGTAGCGGTGGACATGTTGCACTGGTAGTCGAGACTTGAACGTTAGTTAGTGCGACGAGATACGTAACCCTTGAATCCGAAGCACACACGTATGAATATTCCACACGTACTACATAGGACGCTACAATTTTCCAGAACCATGGGGATAACGAGCTCAAGGATTTCCGTGGCTTTTGTTCTTGAGCTTTGCGGTTGGGAAGCTCTTCATGCTTGATGTGGCTACCGTACTCGACTTGATCCTTCGTGAATAAGCGCTCCGACTGTTTGGTCAAGGAAGTTGACGACGTAGAAGTCATTGCGTTCTTCTCGTAACACAGAGTCACACACGCAAGCGGACAATTCGGCAAGAAACAAGACAAACGGGTAGAGGTCGTAACTCTACAAGTAATCCCCACTGACAGGCTCAAATCCTGGCGTCAAGCTCCAGCCACCAGCCGGAGCTGCTGCAGCATCAACGGCGATAACAGAGCGCTTCCTCTTCAATTCACCGAGCTTGTACTTGTGGTCATTGTCGAATTCACCCAGCAGCAGCTCAATGATGTTCACATTGCCGGTGGAGTTGAGCGCGATCTGCTACTGCAGGACCATGGGCTGGACACAATCGCCATTAAGCCAGTCGACACGACTGCAACGTGGCCTATCCATCAGCAGCGACTTCTTTCGCACGTGACCTCCACGCGCCTGATGTCTTCTTCGTCTCGGAAGCGCAGCAGCTCTTCAACAGCGAAGGACTGCCACGAAAGACCGTGCGGAGCGAGTTCGTACGCTCATTCGAGCTAGGGGCGGCAACACCAACGTGGTCAAAGGGTGATCGAGTCTAAAACGTTTGCAAAGCCCAACGGTGCACGCTGAGCACATACCACACAGGGCAAACGAGTCCAAATTCAAATCGCTGGCGACGCAAGTGCGTTGGGGTGAGCGTGACACCGTCGAGGACGAGAACACTTGGCTCCCGCGACTTTCAGCATCACCGAAACACAAACGCCAAACGCATTAGGAACCGGGCAGTTCAGCTCGCTGTCGAAGTCGGTGATCGAAAGCAATCCAATCTTACGGTCGAGGATGGCTCAATCTCGCCCGTCGCAGCCATCCACCGGGTCGGTGGACAGCCCCGTCGGCGAGATATGAGCGCTCGATGTGGCGGGAAGGCTTTTCTCCTCGGTTTGCGCCTCGTTGCTTCTGTTTTGCGACTCGACGGAACGAAGCTCCACGGTCTCTGGCACTCTCACCACGCGCACTCAACGTGCTGCGGAGATTTGGTCGCCATGTCAATCGCTTCCCAACCGCGTCCAGCATGCATTTCCCGCGTGGTCGAGGCATTTTTGCAGCTCCAGGTGTCCCATCAGCGACGTCCCGACACCGCGAGAGGCAGGTACGATGCGGCTTCTTTGAGCGGCAGCAGCGATCAGAGATCTATCAAGTCATTGCCCACAACGTGCCAGCGCCTTTCAGTTCGAGGTCGCACTCTTCGAAAGTCCGCAAGCCTGCACCACGACTCGAACGCTCGTCCAGCCAGCGTGTCGAGCGTAAATCGGGCGTTGTCACCTCGACCTCATTCACCGAAAGAGCCCAAAGTACTCAAGACATGGCGAAGCTCAAATTGCCGGAAGGTGCTTTGCCCGACCTCCAGCTGACGGCGGAGCGTCAAGCTGCTTTGATTGCCGAGGTGGACGCCGTGGTGCAGCACACATTGGAACTGCGTAGTGCGTTCGCAGCCGGCGGTCGCCAACTGGACAAGGAGGCCTGGAAGCACGTCAAGACCAAGGACGATGTCCGGGCGTACCGTTCGCGTCGCGCGTTGCATGGCGTAGCAGCCCACGACTCGACCGACGTCTTGTCATCGTCGTCGTCGTCCAACTCGAACTCGCACAGGTCGACGATCGACAAGATCACCAGCATCGCGTCCTCCACATCATCCGGCGACAGTGACCACTACAAGCTCAAGAAGACGACGAGACCGCCGGCCGTCGTGCTTTCCGGAATTATCGACGGCACGGCCGAAGACGCGGCCCTAGGAATGCTGGCCGACACGGAGATGCACGCGGTGATGCGGAACTCGTACCTTGGCACGGAGCTCGAGGACTCTCGACTGCTGTTCGTGCTGGTCCGCCCGACGCCCGAGAACCCTCTTAACTTTGTCGGTCTCAAGTGGGGTTGCAGTCATCCGGCCGATTCAGCCAGGCCCGGGACTTCCTCTTCGTCGAGGCCTCGGGGCTCACCAAGGACCCTCGCGGTCAGACCGTTGCGTACGGCGTCCGGCAGTCTGTCGATCTGTCCGACATCATGAAGCTGCCGCGTCCGTCGCACATCATTCGAGGACACATGTCTGGTTGCCAGACTTTTGCCAACACGGGTCTACCTCCGACGGATGCTCGCCACCGCTCGGTCGAGTTGTTCTCCCGTGCGTTCCTGGAGCTGGACGGCGACGTGCCGGTCAACGTGGCTGCGACGGCATACGCAGAAAACCTCATGGCACTGGTCAATGCTATCGAGTGCGCCAACGCCTACAAGCTCACGTGGTTGATGAAACAGGCCTCTCGTCAGGCTCACCCGGGGACAACCAACGCCCTTCGCATGGGTGGAGCGAGCCACTGCGCCAACTGCACCCGAAGCTTGAACAAACTCGGCAACTTGCTCCTGCAGCGCGGCGGCACTTGTCAAGTGTGTCGTCACGTACTGTGCGGAAAGTGCTCGGTCAACAAGAAGATCTCGGTGGGTATCGGCGCCGAAGTGATGCAAAAGTCGATGCTCTTCTGCCTGCAGTGCCTGCTGGAAGCCAAGCAGTTGTCGGCACGCGATGTCGCCGTCGATATGCTCAACTGGTAGGACACATGTAGTTATCGGTTCAATAAATGCGTATATACGTATATACTACTACGTGAAGGCCCTCCCATGAAGCGCGACAGCGTGCGGTGGTCGTATATGCTGCGAAACCACTTGAAATTGGATTCGAGATGGTCGAAACGGACGAGTCGGGCATGACGAATGTGGTGGCTCCGACGGGTCCTTCCCCCAATGCTGCCAACCTGCTCTTCTTTCCGAGAGCGGCGGCTACTGCCGTCAGTGGCGACGAAGACCGAACTGCTTCAAGAGATCAGCCGCGAAAACAAGCCAACCAACGACCAAGTCGTGCCCCACTAATCGAGAAAGACGTCGTATCGGAGAACTACCGGGAGCTGCGGTCGCTGAGGTTACTATCGAGTAGCTCTCCTGCTACAAAACACGTGCGGCCTGCGGAAATCACGCGCGGACAGGCAGCACTGGGGATCTTCCTTCTCTACGTGGCATTTGCCATCACCTCTGCGCCGTTATTCGACGGGTCCATCGACGCTGAAAAAGCGACGGACCAACTCGGCGCTATCATCAAGAAAAATGCCTCGTACGCGCCGGCTTACTTCATGGGTGCAGGCTTCTTCAACGCTTATAGCAAAGCGATGAACAGCAACGTCACTGCCGTCTCCTGGTACCCGCAGAAAGAGTACAAGCCCACAGGTTTCCTCAACTTCACCTTTCTGGACCAGTCGACCTTTTCCAATGGAGCGTGCGCCATTCTCGACGCCAACGGACCCGAGTGCATTATCATGACGGGACATCAAGGCGGTGTAAGCGCTTACGGACTGTGTCGCAATGGCTCGGAGTTTGTCAGTGTTCAATATGTCCAAGTTCTGGTAACCCCGGCAGATATCGGCGGTCTCGTGGCGTCCGGCACGTGGGTGGAAAATGGTCGCGAAAGCGTCTTCGTGGGGCTCAAGAAGCCACCGACGTGTGAGAGCGGCAACAAACTGCAGATCTTCCCCAACGTCAACGACATTCGGGCCATGTCGGGAGCGTTTGTACCTGCAGCGAAAGGACCCACAACGCAGTGGTTTGATCTCATGAACTTGCCGACTACGGTCCGTCAGCGCATGTTCTACCTTGTCGCGAAAACTGGTACGGGTCAAGGTCTTACCATTCCGTCCAAGAAGCGACAGAGCTTCGACAGTGTCATCGCGTCCAACATTTTCGGAGCTACATTGGCAGATAAACTTGAAATCGTGACGCCTTACAAAGGTAGCAAGTCTCTTAACGTGATGCTGTACCGTATCGCCGGGTCGACTATTTTCCTACCGAGATTGCAGTTCACTTTCGCGGTGGCAGCTCAAGCTTTGGGGCTCCTCGCTTTCATGCTGTTGGTGACCGTGAACAATGGAGCTTTGAACACGTATCACCTTGTTCAGCAGCTACTTCGACTACCAACGTTCTGCATCATTGCGATTCAATTACTTTACGTGCTGTACTACCAGATTTTCGACATCATGTACCTGTGTGGACACAGCAACAGCGAACTGAAGGTCATCTACGACAAGAAGATCGTTTATGTGGCGGGTGTGAGCTACATCTTGCTGCATCAATTGGATGTTCGATCCGCTGTTACGTTATGGCCGAAGATGGCGAATAATGACGCGTACTACTTCTCTCGCATGACGTGGATGATCGGATCCATGTCGGTCTTCATGTGGAGCCTCACGAACACGAACAACAACCACTATACGGTGATTTCATCGCCATCTTGTCCATTGAGTGCAGCCGAGTGCAACGTCCCAAAACGCTTTCTGATGCAGCACTATATCGCTTTGGTGATCTTCTTGACGCACCCGATCGCTTATGGTCTCATCCAGATCGTTCAATACCATCGATATCGCCAAGAGTATGAACTAGTGGACAAGAGAGGGCCCGACCGACTCAATTCGTTCGAAGGTTACGGTTGTGGTGGGCCGCTAAGCGACTACTACTACTACAACACGCTGGTTTCCAAGCGAAGAGAGGACGACTCGACGCAGTTTCTCACGTGCTCGAAGGCTGTACGGGACGAAGGCTTCGTGATGCTTGGCGGCTGCAATGTGCTTATTCGTGCCAAGGACTTGTACCTGATCATGGGGGTCAAGTTGTTCACGGAGAAAATGGCGAGCACCATCAACTTGTCGATCGTAGTGGCTCATATCGAAGCTGGCCAGCTTCTTCCAATGCGACGAGTGAGCTACAAGAGTTTGTACTTTGTGGCCAAGCGCTGGAATGGACGCATTTCGTATCCCGATATCGGCTAGCTTTGATAGACTCCGAGGTAGTAACAATGAACAAAATAGTTTCTGAGGACTTGGAGCTTGCTCATCAAGAGATCGCGTTCCGATCGTGATATGCATTGGCCATGCGCATTGAAAACTGGAAACGTACTTTGGTGTGCTCACTGGTAAGTCTGAGACAAAGGTTTTGCACGAGAAAGATATTACTGTTCACTTTGAGATTCTCCAGCTCGCTTCACCACTCGGAAAATCATTCGTGCTAGCTGTGGAGCGTGAATGGGAATTCTGCAGCCATGGTTGTTAGTGCTACGAAGCAGATTGGGGAATGTGCAGGTTGCTTAACAGTACAAGGTAGGAGAATGGAAAGTAATGGCATCTACTATTGTCCGCATCTTGTGGCTGCACGTCTTCATCTTCAAAGACCTGCGCAGAATGGGCTCGCTACACAGTAATTTTGATGCTAGTCATGGATTCCGGAGACCGCGGTTCGAACAAGATAGCTCGCGTGTCGGGATCGTGCTGCACGTAACCATGCACTAGACGCCGTGGTGCGTTGGGTTTCCTCAAAAGTTCGTGATCCGATGAGCGATAAAACAAGTTTTGGTTACAGTAAGAGCGACGCACACCAACAAAATCTGCAAACGTTTGTTCCGATGCATAGTACTCGTCGTGTTAGCAACTCCAGTTGAAGGATGACCTCAGGCGCTTTCCAATCTGAAAGTGCAAACCAGTTTCCCTCTAAGGTTAGCGGGACTTTGGCAGTGATGGCTTCTCCAGTACGTCTTGTCGCTTCAACTGGAAGGTAAAAAGCTGTCCTCACTTCAAATTTTACTTGGTGGGGGATGGAGACTTATCGCCTCGATTTCCCACCCAGAAGAAATCCCACCGCTATGGTACCCTGCAAGCTGTGGCGACGAAGTGGTCGTTCCTGCAGCCGTGGATTGATGCTCTGAGCCCGCGTTTGTCAGAAGAAGAACCTGAAGTGGAAGTGGTCGTCGAGTTCAGCTGCTCGTCCGACGCATGGAACAACAAAAAGAAATCGACGATGCAGCAGTGTTCGCTGCACGTTAGCTTTCCGCTGGACGAGACCAGACGAACGGGGGTTGAAAGCAGCTGCAGCGTGCTCGAGAAGCGATGGAGCTACTCAACATGCTGAGCGCAGTCGCTAATACTGTATTCATCAGAGTATTATCCCACTTCATGCAGCTCCCAAAGCGAGGAAATGGGGCCCAGAAGCGTCGGCTGTTGTGTCCGACGTGGAAATGCTATGTAATCGGAAAAGTATCGTCAAGTGACCCCGTCGCGACTCAGTCTTCGGTGTCATGGGGAAGTTTGCTTGGCTGTCCAGATGATCCGTGGGAGTATTCGTCGGCGTTTCGTAACGCGATGGAGACGCTGGAGGACATGGGACGTACCCAGCCTGGAGATTGGTGGTACGTCCGTGCCTCGATTGATTGGACAGTAAGTTGTGATGGCGCGTCTGTAGCTGGGAAGCAAAAGTGTCCGATACTGGAAGAGATGATTCCAACGCCCAAGCACTAGTAGTGCTGCACTACGCACACGAACTGGGAAGATGTTTTGCTTCCAAGTGTCCTGCCGCGGTTCAGCTCTTTTGTGTACAAGAAAACTCGTCCTTGCTTCGCTCGTGGAGAGAAACCCCGTATCAACCGAGCCGAACGATGGAGCACCGAATCTTGCACATGACTTTGGTTTTCAATAGTGACAAGGTCCCAGCAGTGGTGGAGGCGCTGACACGCTTGGAGTTGACGTCGTTCAACCTCAAACTCGAGCTTTGGGGCATTGCGCAGGATGTTCGAAGCTCCGGGCTGCTGTTGAGCAGAATGATCTACGGTCATTCGATGTGTCGGTCGTTCGGTCAAGACGACAGAGTTCTTGAGCGAAGCAGGGTGATCCAGCACATTGACATGACGTACGTTATGGGCACCGTCTTGGGGATTCCTGCTTTTTACTCGGCGGTTGCTCGTGTGCGGCTTCGCACACTGACCATCCAGCCTTTCATACCCGAAGTTGACGATGATGCGATTAGTTTGGCTTGTTGCATACAGTGGCAATGGCTAGCATTCGTGTTGGCAAACCCTAATGAAGACACTTCCCTCAGGTCCTTAGAAGTTTCGGCACTGGAGTTAGTACCATTCGACGTGGATGCCATGGAAGCCGTGATGAAAGCAAATCACCCTGAACCAAATCTCGAGGACTACGCTGCGGAGTACGGAGTTGTCGACCTTCCGGTTGGAACGCGGTTCCAACCTCAAATCTATGATAGCGAAGGGAGTCAAGACGACGCCGATTTTCGTCTTTTAAGAGCATGTCGATGTTGAGCGAAGCTGATATCACCGGACACGACCAATATTGTTATCCCCAGGTATGGAATTTGCTCGGTAACGATGGATGATGCCGTTCATTTCATTCGTGATACGAGTTGCCGTACTCGGTCGCAGAATCTGCGCCGCCTGAAACTGTGTGTAGCTACCATAAGGAACCATGACGCGGTGCCAAGACTGCTGAAATTGATCGGGTTCGGACTGCGGTGGCTGGCGTTCATCTACACTGACAATCTATCAGGCGTTTTGGATTTGGGTGTTTGGCTGCTGCTTGTCCCGAGTTGAAAGCGCTGCGGACTTCGTTTGTCACCGTCAAGGTGTCGGGTCCAGTGATGCGCTACGGCGGTGGCCACTTCGGAAATGGACATTGCAGGCGATTTAACTGGTTTGGAGCCTTGCCTCCGTGATCCAGCGTACCGAATCTCGCGAGAGTTAGAGGTGTTGAAGGTCGACATTCCGCTAGGCTGGGAACTTGATAGTGATGAAGAAATGGAGGCTCTCAAATCGCACAACGGGGAGTATCTGCCGATTGTGAAGCAACGACTCCCCATGGTATCCAAGCTGGCCACGATCAGCGTTGTTTACTGTGCAGAGGTCAAGGCGTGGCAGCATTTGGACTCGCACTTGGTGTCGCTGGTGTTCGGATACGCTGCAACTCCCATGCGGCGACACGTTCAAGTGCAAGTTTCAAGACATTTAATGTTATCCCACACCAAGCAGACAACTGAAGAGACCTACGGAAGTGAAAACAATGGCACTTGCTATTTACTTTCGATCCTAAATCTCATGCTCTTGTGTGCATGGTGCGTAGAGGTCAGTGCCTAGAGTCTCTCCCTACTTCATCTGGCGGAGTTCCTCCTGGATCTCCTGGATGGTCTTGCCCTTGGTCTCCGGCACGTATTTGACGGTGAAAGCGAGCGCCATGCACAGAGCGACACTCGGCCAACTCGCAACCACTTCAACTTGCTTTCTTTTAGAGAGTTTTATGTTAAGAGCATTTAAACTCAGTTGTTGTATGGCACAACGCTCTTATAACGAGGCTCTTAAAACGTATCTCTGACGCAGACCGCCCACTCTTCAAGATGCTGCCTCGCGCTCTGCTCTCCGCCGGTCTCGCTCGTCCGCACGTGCTCCAGCAGACCCGCCGCTTCTCGCAGGCGACGGCGTTCCCACTACTTCGCGCTCGGGCGCAGCACGTTAAGCCCAGCGCCGCTGTGGCGCTCTTCAGCTCGCAATCCAGGTGGGTAGCGCTCTTAAAACTCAAGTCTCTTATATTTCACTCTCATCAACACATTGTGAAGTGCGCTAGAGCTTGCAGAGTCATCGCGTTCATGGAAGCAAACAACAGGAAGTCATGCTCTTAACTACTGGAAAGCTGCATCACTGGCTGCCGGTGCATGTGGCGCCATCAACTTGCTAGACGAGCGGGAACCTGCCGCGTGTGCTGGCAGTTCCAGTAAGGGAGACAATGAGGATCCGTGGGAGCAAACCAAAAGAAACTACAAGAGCTATCAACTCTAGCAGTCTCCCAATTGGCAGCGCTCCTCCCCGAAGACTACAGCAACCTCCAGAAGCAGGTAGATGAGTTCCTGGCCTCGGGCAAAGGCGGGCAATTGACCTGGGGGTTCTGCATGGGTGTGTGCGCTGGCTTTGCCATGAGGAAGATGTCCAAGCTGGGCGCCGTGGCTATTGGCACAATGTTCATCTTGCTGCAGTGCGCCAGCTACTCGGGGTACATTGACGTCAACTACAAGAAGATGGAGCGTGACGTGATGAACTACCTCGATATCAATAAGGTGGGCGGTGATGCATGTTTGCTGGTTGTATCTTTTTGTTTAACTTACCTGATTTGAATGTAGGACGGCGTGTTCGACACCAAAGACTTGGACTCGATGTACAAGTCGCTCATGAAGGTGTTGGAGTTCAGTCTACCAGCGGGGAGCGGCTTTGCCGTGGGCTTTATGCTTGGCTTTCGTTCGGGATAGGTCTTGCCTGCGAAATACAGTGCTGCAGTGCTGAGTTTTGTAGTCCGTCCTTGTTGTCGGTGCATCACTTTTGGTTGTGAAACTGGCAGCTGAAGTATGGCAGAGGATGGCAACGAGGATGGTCATTTGCACACCCAAGCACCATTCGATTCCATTGTCGAATACCGACAAGTGATGCATTCCTACTCTAATTGAGAAAACCTCTGCCTTGACCGCTGCGCACCAGCGATGATGCTGATGACGGCCCGCTATGGTAAGAACTCAGTAAAGTCTCATGAAATAGAACCTGAATACAAATTACCATATGCGGGTTTCATGGGTACGGAAGCTCGCTTATCATAAACCACGTGCGACTGTCGGCGATCTTTCGTGGCGTCGTACACTAACTGCTCATTCGTCGTCTCGCTGTCGTCGTAGCAGACTCCGCTCTGAGCTCCGAGGATCGACGCCAAGACCATGCAGCACTCGCAGAGCGACGTGGCGCTGGGCACCAACGGCAGTTGGGCTGACCTCAAGATCGCCGAGGGCCTCAAGAAACGCTCCAACACGGCGCAGAACCTGCAGTTCTATGGTCGGTTTTAAGAGCAAGACTTGTCTTAGGTCTTTTCAAACTAACAGCTCTCTTAATGCACCTGTAGTGGAAGAACAAAAGCGGCTGTACCAGGAGCTGCCGTTCTCGGTACTGCCGGGCATGCGCCGGCAGTCGTTCCAGCGCGAACGCAGCTTCTCCAACCTCAAGTCGCGCTCCTCCTGGGGCAGCTTCACCAACCTGGTGGCTCGTGGAAGGACCAGCCGCTCTTAGGCGCCGACGACGAGTTCCCTGAGCCGGGCTACACGTTCCCTCTTCTCTTAAGTTGTGGGGTCGCTCTTATGAGCGCCTTCCAGTTCGGGTACAATACCGGCGTCACTGGCGGCATCAATCCGGACGTCATCTTCCCTGGCCATAGTGACCTGCAATGGGCCATCTGTGTGTCCATCTTTGCTGTGGGAGGCCCCATCGGTTCTCTTACAGCAGGCCAAGTGAGCACTGTACTGGGCCGTAAGAAGGCGCTCCTAGTGGACTCGTTCCTCTTCATCATCGCTGGAGCTATCATGGCGCTATCCGTCAACATGTACGCTCTGATTCTAGGCAGATTTCTAGTGGGTTTCGCCTCAGGCACGGTGAGTGTGGTGGTGCCGCTGTATCTGGGAGAGTTGGCCCCGCCCAATCTGCGTGGTGCCTTAGGTACCGGATACCAATTGTTCATGGTCATCGGTATCTTGGCAGCGGATCTGCTAGCCTTCAAGTACTCTGGAGAGAGCCACGGCATGGCGGATCCTGGTTGGAGACTGCTCTTCGGGTTTACGGCAGTTCCTGGACTGTTGCAATTGGCGTTGGCTTCGCTCTTGACTGAGAGTCCTCGTTGGCTTCTAACTAAGAACCGCCCGAAAGAAGCGGCCGACATTTTGAGGAGATTGCGTGGCTCCAATGACGTGTACGAGGAAATCGACAGCATCTGCTCGGCCAGTGACAACGAGTCGGGCGCTAACACTGGCATTTGGGACGTGCTGAGAGATCCGACCATCCGCTTCCCTCTCATTGCGGCCATTGTGCTGCAAGTCGCGCAACAATTCAGCGGTATCAATGCCGTCATGTTCTACGCTAGTTCGTTCTTTAAGAACGTCGGGCTTAAGGACCCACTTGTGGGCGCCACGTTGGTGTACACGGTCAACGTCATCTCGACGGGCGTGGCGCTTGTGCTCATGGACACGGCTGGTCGTCGACCGCTGCTGATCTACTCGGCCATTGGCATGATCTTCTCCGCCATCGTCTTGACCTTGGGACTGATGAATGCACTGCCGTTTGCCAGCATGGCGAGTGTGGGCGGCGTCATGTGCTTTGTCTGGTTCTTCGAGATCGGACTCGGCCCCATCCCGTGGCTGATTGTGGCCGAGATGTTCCCTGCCAAACCGCGTCCGACTGCGATGAGCATTGCGACGATGGTCAACTGGTCGTGCAGCTTCTTGGTTGGGCTCATGTTCCCAACGATGCAAAGTGAACTGGCCGAGTACACGTTCGTGCCGTTCCTGATCGCTCTGTGCATGGCGCTCGTTTTCACCGTCAAATACGTGCCGGAGACCAAGGGCAAGACCATCCAGGAGATCCAGGAGGAACTCCGCCAGATGAAGTAGGGAGAGACTCTAGGCACTGACCTCTACGCACCATGCACACAAGAGCATGAGATTTAGGATCGAAAGTAAATAGCAAGTGCCATTGTTTTCACTTCCGTAGGTCACTTCAGTTGTCTGCTTGGTGTGGGATAACATTAAATGTCTTGGAAACTTGCACTTGAACGTGTCGCTGCATGGGAGTTGCAGCGTATCCGAACACCAGCGACACCAAGTGCGAGTCCAAATGCTGCCACGCCTTGACCTCTGCTACTTGAACAACGCTGATCGTGGCCAGCTTGGACACCATGGGAAGTCGTTGCTTCACAATCGGCAGATACTCCCCGTTGTGCGATTTGAGAGCCTCCATTTCTTCGTCACTATCAAGTTCCCAGCCTAGCGGAATGTCGACCTTCAACACCTCTAACTCTCGCGAGATTCGGTACGCTGGATCACGGAGACAAGGCTCCAAGCCAGTTAAATCGCCTGCAATGTCCAATTTCCGAAGTGGCCACCGCCGTAGCGCATCACTCGGACCCGACACCTTGACGGTGACAAACGAAGTCCGCAGCGCTTTCAACTCAGGGCAAGCAGCAGCCAAAGCACCCAAATCCAAAACGCCTGATAGATTGTCGGTGTAGATGAACGCCAGCCACCGCAGTCTGAACCCGATCAATTTCAGCAGTCTTGGCACCGCGTCATGGTTCCTTATGGTAGCTACACACAGTTTCAGGCGGCGCAGATGCTGCGACCTAGTACGGCAACTCGTATCACGAATGAAATGAACGGCATCATCCATCGTTACCGAGCAAATTCCATACCCGGGGATAACAACATTGGCCGTGTCCGGTGATATCAACTCCGCTCGACATCGACACGCTCTTAAACGACGAAAATCGGCGTCGTCTTGACTCCCTTCGCCATCATAGATTTGAGGTTGGAACCGCGTTCCAACCGGAAGGTCGACAACTCCGTACTCCGCAGCGTAGTCCTCGAGATTTGGTTCAGGGTGATTTGCTTTCATCACGGCTTCCATGGCATCCACGTCGAATGGTACTAACTCCAGTGCCGAAACTTCTAAGGACCTGAGGGAAGTGTCTTCATTAGGGTTTGCCAACACGAATGCTAGCCATTGCCACTGTATGCAACAAGCCAAACTAATCGCATCATCGTCAACTTCGGGTATGAAAGGCTGGATGGTCAGTGTGCGAAGCCGCACACGAGCAACCGCCGAGTAAAAGCAGGAATCCCCAAGATGGTGCCCATAACGTACGTCATGTCAATGTGCTGGATCACCCTACTTCGCTCAAGAACTCTGTCGTCTTGACCGAACGACTGACACATCGAATGACCGTAGATCATTCTGCTCAACAGCAGCCCGAAACTTCGAACATCCTGCGCAATGCCCCAAAGCTCGAGTTTGAGGTTGAACGACGTCAACTCCAAGCGTGTCAGCGCCTCCACCACTGCTGGGACCTTGTCACTATTGAAAACCAAAGTCATGTGCAAGATTCGGTGCTCCATCGTTCGGCTCGGTTGATACGGGGTTTCTCTCCACGAGCGAAGCAAGGACGAGTTTTCTTGTACACAAAGAGCTGAACCGCGGCAGGACACTCGGAAGCAAAACATCTTCCCAGTTCGTGTGCGTAGTGCTTGGGTGTTGGAATCATCTCTTCCAGTATCGGACACTTTTGCTTCCCGGCTACAGACGCGCCATCACAACTTACTGTCCAATCAATCGAGGCACGGACGTACCACCAATCTCCAGGCTGGGTACGTCCCATGTCCTCCAGCGTCTCCATCGCGTTACGAAACGCCGACGAATACTCCCACGGATCATCTGGACAGCCAAGCAAACTTCCCCATGACACCGAAGACTGAGTCGCGACGGGGTCACTTGACGATACTTTTCCGATTACATAGCATTTCCACGTCGGACACAACAGCCGACGCTTCTGGCCCCATTTCCTCGCTTTGGGAGCTGCATGAAGTGGGATAATACTCTGATGAATACAGTATTAGCGACTGCGCTCAGCATGTTGAGTAGCTCCATCGCTTCTCGAGCACGCTGCAGCTGCTTTCAACCCCCGTTCGTCTGGTCTCGTCCAGCGGAAAGCTAACGTGCAGCGAACACTGCTGCATCGTCGATTTCTTTTTGTTGTTCCATGCGTCGGACGAGCAGCTGAACTCGACGACCACTTCCACTTCAGGTTCTTCTTCTGACAAACGCGGGCTCAGAGCATCAATCCACGGCTGCAGGAACGACCACTTCGTCGCCACAGCTTGCAGGGTACCATAGCGGTGGGATTTCTTCTGGGTGGGAAATCGAGGCGATAAGTCTCCATCCCCCACCAAGTAAAATTTGAAGTGAGGACAGCTTTTTACCTTCCAGTTGAAGCGACAAGACGTACTGGAGAAGCCATCACTGCCAAAGTCCCGCTAACCTTAGAGGGAAAAACTGGTTTGCACTTTCAGATTGGAAAGCGCTCCGAGGTCATCCTTCAACTGGAGTTGCTAACACGACGAGTACTATGCATCGGAACAAACGTTTGCAGATTTTGTTGGTGTGCGTCGCTCTTACTGTAACCAAAACTTGTTTTATCGCTCATCGGATCACGAACTTTTGAGGAAACCCAACGCACCACGGCGTCTAGTGCATGGTTACGTGCAGCACGATCCCGACACGCGAGCTATCTTGTTCGAACCGCGGTCTCCGGAATCCATGACTAGCATCAAAATTACTGTGTAGCGAGCCCATTCTGCGCAGGTCTTTGAAGATGAAGACGTGCAGCCACAAGATGCGGACAATAGTAGATGCTATTACTTTCCATTCTCCTACCTTGCGCTGTTAAGCAACCTGCGCATTCCTCAAACTGCTTCGTAGCACTAACAACCATGGTTGCAGAAATTCCCATTCACTCTCCACAGCTCGCACAAATGATTTTCCGAGTGGTGAAGCGAGCGGGAAAATCTCAAAGTGAATAGTGATATCTTTCTCGTGCAAAAACCTTATCCCAGGCTTAACGGTGCTTGCCCGTTAATGCTCGTCCCAGGTTTAACGGTACCCGCAAAGATTTCCCACCCCAGCGCCAAGAAGTGCATCTTACCAACTTGTAAATCGTCCTTACCCAAAGCACTGCACCCCTAAAACCAGCGACAACATGCTCAAATCCAAGCGATGTATTGCCAACGCTAATCGCGAGTAGGTGCGTTGAGCACCTTATCCCAATGTCGTGCCGTATCGATTCGACACTGTCTACAACGGCACGCTGTTGAAAGAGTAAAACCATCATTGTAGAATGTCGTGGTCGATCCGAACTGAAGCCTTCGCCAGTCAACACAGTCTCACGACAACAACGAAGTGCTTCTCGAGATCCATAAAACATTGCAGTAGTTGCACGCCCGCCAATACGACAACTGCGTGATACAAATACTAGAGTATGCGCTGGAACGGGGCTGCCTGACTATCATTCGGAGGTTTTACGCCAACAAAAGCTGTGCAGTATTCGTGCAGCACATGAGCCTCTCCCAGGGCAGCGAACTCCTACGATGGTTGCTCGAGAATGGTCCTCTACTCGACTATGACGCGACTCGCAGACTCCTTCAAGATCGAAAAGTAAGCTGACCGTGAAGTGATGCCGTGTGAAGTGATGTCATAGCTGTCTGAAGGTGATCGCGTTTTAATCGTGTGCAATGCATTTGACCATGGGCTTGAAACTCTGACGTGCGAGTGGGCCTTTCGGAGAC
>JAAVTG010000478.1:0-22719 GCA_011947345.1 Phytophthora quininea
ATGATGGAAGGTGGCGACCGCCGGAAGAACCGCCAGACGTTTGTGGGCACTCCCTGCTGGATGGCGCCCGAGGTCATGGAGCAAGTGCGCGGATACGACTACAAGGCCGACATCTGGTCGCTCGGGATCACGGCGCTGGAGCTGGCCAAGGGCTACGCTCCGTATGCACGCTTCCAGCCCATGAAGGTGCTGCTGCTGACGCTGCAGGAGGACCCGCCGTCGCTCAAGACCTACGATGTACGTCGCTTTGATGTCTTAGTGTACGAGTTTGTGTAGATACTTATTTTGCAAGTTGTTGTACGTGAACAGGATGACGGCAGCGGGTATCAGTTCGGGCGACACTTCAAGGATGTCGTGAAGCTCTGCCTTCAGAAGGACCCAACCAAGCGGTAGGATCAACATCGGTGCAGTGCTTTTAGTGGGGAAGTTGTGACGAATGTGAACTGTGATGTCTGGTATAGCCCCGGGACATCAGCGCTGCTGAAACACAGCTTCTTCAAGAAGGCGGGAGACACGACGTTCCTCGCGCGGAGCTTGCTCAACAGTCTTGAGGACATTGGCGAAAGCTGCATGACGGCTGGCATCGCAGATGCGCTTCCGGGGTGAGAGAACGCTGTTGCCTCTCGACGTTTGGCGTGGATGTACTCATTTCTTATATTTCTCAGTGCGGGACCGCTGTACGCAAAGGGCACTAAAGGACCGCCTGGGTCGGAGGCCGAGGGCTCCAAGTACGTGCCGGGCACGACGTGGGTGTTTGATGACGAGGAGGACGACGCCAACAAGATGTCGATAGACGATTTTGCCAGCCAGTTCGACAAGGTCACGGGCGGTGAGGAATTCCGCTCCAAGTAAACGAAGAAGCACCCATGTCACGTTCCTCGGAGGAAAGAAAGAGGAACACCAGCTCCTTAAAGTTTCAGGTCTGTTTTTGTTTGGATTATCGTTAAGTCTTCGCTTCTCCATCAGGCACTTTCCGATTTAGAGATCACATTGTCTTGCGTTGCTGTCTCGTTACGGCTCCAAGTGCTAGATCGCAAAGCCAAAACTCCTTCCATGTCACAGGTTTCAACCAGCACGACTGGCTTAGCTTGACTAGTTTCACGAGAGCGTCTTTGTTCGACTCCACAGCCTTCTTCAGTACCCAACTTGTAGCGTCCAGGCCTGCAAAAATCTTACAGTACGGGAGTCTGAGGTGTTGATAGCAAACATCAGAGCAAAGATGAAACTCTTCGCACTGATCGTCATATTTGTAAACAACCGAGCTTCCAGTAGTACTTGCACAATTCCCATGAAATTGTGCACCACTGCTTTCATCAACGCTGGCCCTAGCTCTATCAGATCGGATGATCCACAAGAAAACTTACCACGTCAACTTGACCCTGCACTGTCTCGAAAACCAGGGTGTAGTTTCAATTGGCAGGCTCTTGGCTGGTCGGCAGAACATCCCGACGTGTTGCCTTGTTGCCGCATGAATTGGCGCTTTCGCAGAGTAATTTCTGCTGCCGCTCAGTAATAATCGAACGACATTTAGGTCGTCGCCACTCGCTGCAGTCTCCACCGCAGGAATTGTTGCCATGGATGTGATGTTCTGCAGGAGGAACTTGACCATTTTCCGCCGGCAGCATCGATTAACGTACTTTCAGTCAGGTATACAGTCAATTCGTCGTCTTGTTGGCACGTCGGGCCTAAGGATACTTAAAGTACTTGATTTTTCCACCGCGCGCGCCGACAACATCACTGCTATAGCGCTTAAGAAACCGGCGTACCGCGAACGTAGTCACTTGGCCACTTCGTCGTGGCGTTCAATAACACCCAGAACTGCAGCAGTTTTCGAGCATCCTTCCTCTCGATTGTCATAGAACTATTGAACAATGTCCAGTCAGCCTTGAGCAGCGGCGCCGTCCATGGCCCTCACCGTCCAAATTCCGTAGATTCTGGCCACGACCCGCAGATCATTGTACACTGCTCTATCGATGGTTAAGGAGGTCACCATGTCACTGATCAACTGCCAATCGCAAGTAGCTCACGGAGAGCAGAGGCGGCGCCGTCTTCACCATGGAAGCGTCGAGGATCACATCATGCTTGGAGATCTTGTGTAGTACTGATAGTCGGCAAGAAACCAAGTGTGCTTGATGGCTCGAGATCGCAGCTTGAACTGGTACTTGCACAGAGTTGTCATCAAGCAAACCTTAACATACCTTGTGATTGAAAATGGGATAAATACATAGATCGATTACCGAGCGAGCTCAGATCCAAGATTACCTGGGCACTTCGTCGCGCCGATGTCGTCGCTTTCTTCCTATTTGTTGCGAGTTTCAGAACATTAAACGCTTCGCTGTCTGCAGCGTCCGCGATGCTTGCAAACCTTGTCATCGCGCTGTCGGAGGCTGCTTCGTATGATATCTTTTTTATACCGTCCGGTGGGTGTGGTTAAACCAGCCCCCTGCTCCCTCGAATTGTGCTGCGCCTGGTGAAAGAGCCTTGCCTGTTGTGTTGCGAGTGTACTCCCTCGACCAAAGAGCACAACCACAAGCACCATTCGCTAGGCCAGCAGACACCGGGCGAATCGGGTACAGCAGTCCAGCCCCAATCGCCAAAATGAAGGTCGGCATCAATGACACCATCGAGACAACAAACTTAGCGCCACTGAAGTAGAAGATCCGCCCCACACCTCACCGTTGCCGTGGTAGCGGAACAGACCACCTTTTGGCTTGCCATTGGAGTCGACCTTCTCGTCCACCAGACGCTTGAGTACTAGCCGAATGTCGCTCGAAGTGCAGCTGTTGTTAGCGCGAGAGAGCTCCATGTCCGACAAGGAATCCAGAGCACTGACGATACTCAAAGCAGCAGGTGGCATCAACAAGAACCCAAGCAACATGAAAATGCCCACAGGAATGAAGAGCACAGACAGCGGAACGCAAGCGAACGAGTAGCCCAGTAGCTTCGCCAAGCTGTACGGTTCCTTCGTCGCCGACGGTGCAGGAATCGCAGACCGAGCTTCAGTGGTGGGCTTAATCGGGATTGCTGTTGCAATAGGGGACTCCGCGGTCTGTAGACGGCTCGTCTTCTGCTTAGGTGACACATACGGGCGGTAGTCAGCCGACTCAGTTTGCTGCAGGTCTTCGCTGTCATCCTTCCAGACATCAGACTTGACTGGGGGTAGCTCGGATGTACCGGCTTCTCGATCAAACAGCGAGTCCTTCGAGTCCGACCTGAAGTATCCGTCGACATCCATAGGCTCGTTAAGGTCCTCAAGGAGGTTTTTCTTCGATGAGGACGAAACGCCCTCCCCGTAATGTAGGCCAACGACAGTTTGCTACCACGCGAGCTCAAGACCCCGTCTTCACTGAATGACTTGGCCGACACAATCTCGCGTTGGCCTCGAGAGATCTTGACCTTCTTCTTCTCGGGAAGTTCATCAGCAAGTTTGTCACTATCGTTCTGTCCATGCGGGTGTGGTCCACCGCTGCTGTTCAAATCCTCCACCATCTTGTTCCGCTGACGCAGCAGCGTTCGAGTGTTGCCGATTTGGAAGTTGATCGACTCGGTGTGGCCCAGTCGTTCAAACATCGTCTTCTCACGAGAGTAGAACACGTCGATCTCAAAGAAGTACAAGAACTCGGCTGCAAGAGCGTCTCCACCTGCGTCAGCTTCTGTGCCATGCGACGAGATAGCGGGGCTCGAACTCTGCACGTGGCGCCGCTTCTTTGGTAGATCAAACTCAAACTTCCACACGTCTGGGTGGAAGGTCACGTCAAACTGCACACCGCCCACATTCGCAAGAGGAGCGTAGTTATCAATGACTCCCACCGCGCTCACGGTCTGCAGCGACTTGATTTCCGAGATATTCAGCATCTGCTGCTCTGTGAGCGCCACATTGCGAGAGAATGTACTATTACAGCGCGCAAGAACCAGAAGACCAGGCTGCCCGACAGACTCGCCAGCAGGCGCTGGAATTGAAACGTGGGCTTTGACCGCTGCACGACACACGCCCTTGCATCGATGCTGAAGGTTTTCGATGCGCACGCGGTAATAATCCCCATGTTCCGGGCAGTAGGAAAGCACTGGATGTTCTTGCGGTCGTTGCGCCAATATTTCTCCAAGAACGGCGTCTGAATCTCAATCATAGCTGGAGGTGGTGCTCCTGGGGAACCACCAAATTGGTAGCAAGGGGCACTGACGACATCAAAAAGGGGTTCATCATCTCCGTCCCCTCAAGCTTGATGTCTGGCATGACGATACCGCCACGAGAGCTGCTGCCTGGCATGTCCGAGTCGAAGTCCAAACTGTGGCCCTTCTTGAACTGGCGATTTTGAGCAGCCATCGCAGATTGGTTTTGCTGCATGTATCCTGGATTCGCCTGCATTTCCTGCTGAACAACGACCGCCGCATCATTCTCTGACAGGAAGTACTTGGTCAGTTCGTCAAGCTCTTCGACATCAAAGTCCAGCGAGTTTGACGTCGCTGGCTCCACCTGAAGACCACTTGGATTGCCTAAAGGACCAACCTCGCTCATCTTTCCGCTGCCGCTGCTGCTTCCTGTGGCCGTGAAACTACCCATGCTGTCGTTCGTCGTGCGGCTATCCGCGCGATCCAAACTGCCCTTCAGCAAGGAGTGCGACGACGACGAGCGATTAATGTCCTTGATGATCTGGTCGATGTTATCGCCTTGCGTGAAAGAGTCCACAGCTGAACTGATGACCGCCATGGGCAAACTCTCGCGCTTCTGGTCCTGTTGCTGATCCAAAAGCGCAGCGCCTCCTCTGTCTGAGGACATCTTAGCCACGTCATTGAATGACTCGGCAAAAACTGCTCTGTATCCTCTGAGAAGCTGAACTTGAGCGATCCCACCGACAAATTACTTGAACGTCTCGCCATACCGGTCATATTGTCGTCCTCTGCCGGGTTCAGGTCCAAGCTGTGGCTTGACACCCCATCATGCCCAACGGGTTGGTCGAAACGTTCGAAGGCACACCAGCCGGAGATGGGGCCGTCGGCGGCACCAACGACGGTGTAGCTGAAGTGGGCGTGGTAATCTGCTGCCTGTTGAATACCTCCTTCTTCGGAGAAACGGAAGCCGATCCTGTGGGGGACCGCACTCTTCCCGAGCACTCGCACTCGCTCTGAAACTGCGGGAGACCCAGCGGGTTCACAAACTTGCCACATTTGTCGCAAAAGTTGGCGAACTTGGCGAACTTCTGCGGGTAGTTGGCCTTGAGGTAGTCGTCGTACGCGTGGGCCGCCTCCTCGGGCGTTTTGCACGTGTTAGTAATGCGCTTGGCGCTATACTTGGCCCCCACGAGGTCTTGCTGGTCTGCGTCACGCCCCTGTACTTGGAGGTTTTGCCCTTGATGACTTTGCCCGCGAACTTCTGCTGGGACTGCTGGTTGCCGCCGTGCACGGTCGTTAAGTCCTCGGTACTGTAGTCCCCCACCACAGCCACCAGCTCGCTGTTGTTGGCTGCCTGTAGGAAGGACATGTCCTGGTAGTTCTGCTCGTCCGAGGGGTCACTACTGAGTAGTCCGACTCCTCTGACGTGTAGCCATTCGAGTTGCTCAGCGGCGTGTCGGTCTGCGGCTTGGGTGCTGTGATGAAGTCTACAATAAAACCCACAAGCACATTAGGAAAACCCCACTTGTCTCAATAACCCATCGAGTTCTCTCCTGTTACCTTGCAGGAAGTTGGTGCCGGGCTCCTCGAGCTCGTCCAGATGCGCCTCGAGCGGGTCGTACTCGTCGCACGTGGGCAGCGGCGGCGCCTGCATCCTGCTGCGCTGTGAGGGGTTGACCTGTTTGCCTGTGGACGCGCTGCTGCGTGCTCCCTGCCTGCCTACGGCTGCTGCTGCTCTGCGGCCTTGTGCTCTTCGCCCCCGCGCTCAGAAAACCGCAATAGCACGGCCCGGTCTCGTCGCTTCTTCCGATTGGACACACTGAATCTCTGGCGTTGGACACATGTCCCGAGGGGCGAAACTAACAACATCTCAGTGAGGCGCCAGATGGTGACTACCAAAACTAACAGATGGCATATTGTGTACTGAGATAGCGATTTTTGTGAAATGTCTCAATGCGTATAGTGAATGCAAGAGAGCTATGAACAGTCGTAGATAGGCTGGCATGAGTAAACCAACACGCCGCCGGGATTTTCCTGCTCGTTCCGCCAGAATAACTTGCGGCTCCAAGGCGATCCCGCGTCGGCGTGGTGTTGATGTGGACACGCCGCTCGTGGTTTTTGAGGACGTTATGATAAGTTACTAAGCAATTGACTTTCTTCAAATTACGAATCTGAACATTTTTTTATTTTTATAAAAACCTTGCACACGTCGCAGATTTTGAACATGACTGGGACGGATGAACCCGCGTTGCTAGTGACTAGAGTTGGGTAACAAATAATCCAATCGATTTATCTATCGGATCTGATCCGATCACAGTCGTTTCTAGTCGGATTGTGTTTGAATCGGGTCAAAAATCGATCCGATCCGATCCAAACCGATCCGATCGGATTGGAGGGCGATAGAAAGCTATTGGGTAAAACATAGCAAAATTTCTACCAGTTAAAATGTCTCCGGGGCCGCTAGAGGACTCGATCTCGATGATATTCTGTCTTGAGCGATACCCCTATCGTACAACGCGGGGAGCATCTGCTGCTACCTGTTGGCCGACTAGAAGACGACGGTGAGCCCCGTGGTGCCGACGGCTGTGCACGCCGCCCACAAGAACTACACGACCCACGTGCTGCCGATCCTGTTCGACGGCCTGGACCGCTCCAAGAAGTGGCAGATGAAGAAGGGTGCGCTGGACCTGATCGTCGAGTGCCCGAACCATGCCTGCCGGACATCGTCCCTCAGGTAACGGACTGCATGTGGGACACCTGCAAGGAGATCAAGGAGGCCGCCAAGGAGACGATGACCAAGGTTTGCAACGTGGTGGGCAACCAGGACATTGAGTCCTGCATCCCGGCGCTGGTGAGCTGCCTGGCGAACCCGACGGAGGTGCCCGAGTGCACGCACAAGCTGGCGTCGACGACGTTCGTCAAGACGGTGGAAGCGCCCGCCCTTGCCATCATGGAGCCGCTGCTGCAGCGCGCGCTGAAGGAGGGCAAGACGGCCGTGAAGCGCCAGGCCGCCGTCATCATCGACAACATGTGCAAGCTGATGGACGACCCGGCCGAGGCGCAGCTGTTCATCCCGAAGCTGCTGCCGGGCCTGAAGAAGGTGATCGAGACCCAGGCCGACCTGGAGTGCTGTGAGATCGCCACTCGCGCCCACGAGACGCTGTTCGTGACTGGTGGTTCCATGGAGGTGTCGGAGGACGAGCTGAAGGTGGACTACGCCAACGTCCACAAGGTGGTGGTGGAGTCGATCGCGGCCGCCCCCGCCGCCGTGAGGGCTGGCATCGACTCGTTCGCGGTGGACTTCGTGACCCGCGTCTGCTTCTTCCTGGTGGCTGCTCGCAACTTTAACAAGACGATCTTCGAGAAGCAGATGACGGCTACTTCAAGGCGGTCATGAAGGCGGACGACATCAAGCCGCTGGTCAACGAGATCCGCGACCGGTGCTTCAAGGAGAACAAGAGCATCTTCATCGAGGACGTGGACTGCGACGAGGGCATCCCGTGCCTGTGCATCTGCGAGTTCTTGCTCGCCTACGGTGGTATGACCTGCTCAACAACGCCCGTCTCCGCCTGAAGCGCGGCCACCGCTACGGTTTGTGCGGCCCTAACGGTTGCGGTAAGTCTACGCTAATGCGCGCCATCGCGAACGGCCAGCTTGACGGCTTCCCTGCGAAGGACGAGCTGAAGGCAGTGTTCGTGGAGCACAACGTGCAGGAGTCGGAGGTCGAGCTGTCGGTAGTGGACTTCATCCTTGCGGATGAGGACCTGAAGGTGACCCCGCGCCAGGAGGTCATGAACTCGCTGTCGAGCGTCGGCTTCACGCCGGAGATGCAGGCCCAGGCCGTGGCCACGCTGTCGGGTGGTTGCAAGATGAAACTGGAGCTACCTTCACTATGCTACAGAAGGCCGACATCCTGCTGCTTGATGAGCCGACGAACCACTTGGACGTGAAAAACGTTGCGTGGCTGGAGAACTACCTGTTGAACTGCCGAACGTGACGAGCATCATGGTGTCGCACGACTCTGGTTTCCTGGACACGGTGTGCACGAACATCATTCACTACGAGACGCGCAAGCTGAAGATCTACAAGGGCAACCTGTCGAAGTTCGTGGAGGTGAAGCCGGAGGCCAAGGCGTACTACGAGCTGGACGCTGCGACGTTCAAGTTCACGTTCCCAGAGCCGAGTTTCCTTGCCGACATCAAGAACGAGGGTACGCCCATCGTTCGTCTGACGAACTGCTTGTACAAGTACCCTAGCACGGACAAGCCGTCGATCAGCAACATCTCTGTGACGTGCGCTATGACGAGCCGTATCGCCGTGCTCGGCCCGAACGGTGCCAGTAAGTCTACGATGATCAAGATGCTGACGGGCGAAGATCGCCGACGGCCGCGAAAACGGCACATCTGCTACTGGACCAATGACTAGCTAAACAGCATCATAATGAAGTGAACCGCTGCTAGTAATTGAAAAATGAATGATGGAAGGAGCTTCTGCTTCTGTATTACCAGCGAAGGTCGACAGGATCAGCATGGACATCACCGGAGGTTGCATTGAATCCAAGAAATGCTTGCAACTCCAACATGGCTGAGATGGCATCGTCCTTAAGTCGAGCGCGTCGTTTGGTGATTGTAGTTCCTGATGCAGAAAATGCTTGTTCGCTAGGCACTGAGGTTGCCATTACAGCAAGATAATCTCGTGCCATCATCTGTACACGCGGGAACGACGACGCTTCATCTCTCATCCATCGGCATACGTTTCTGCTTGGTGTTTTCATGGCCATAGTCGTGTCTTTATGGTCAAGCCACCTACTTAACTCACTTGCGAAAGATTCACCAATATCGCGTTCAGGCGTAACCAAGCCGAGGTGTTCATCCATAAGTGAGCCCAAAGCTTCCTCGTCTTCGACTTCTTCTTCTTGTTCTTGCGTTTGCATCATCGCTCTAGCGCTTGCTTCTCTTCTCTCGTGCTCATACCGATACTGGGATTCGAACTCTGCTTCGACGATACGTTTCGCGTCGGCGATTTCAATGCCAATCTTGACTAGGTGGGACTTAACCCGTGGATCAAGGACGGCAGCAATCTGTGCCTCTCTAGTCTTGACGTGCGGTATGTACTCGTCAAGCTTCTGTTTGAAGGCGCGCGCAAAGTCTTTCGTATACCAAGAGGCAGCAGTATCTTTCGTCTTGGCCGCGTGTTTCGAGACGAGGTCAAAAACCAATAACGCGACGCCAAAGGTGGGGTAGTTTTTGCCAGACATCATTGTAGTTGCAGCCTTAATTGGTCTGAGGAACCTTGCGAGCTCCGCCAAGTACCCCCATGTTGCCTCTGGTATCGACTCAGCGAGCCGATCGCTTGGCCCAATGATGAATTCTTTGTAGCCTTCGTGTTTCCCCGAATTCTGCGTTGAAGCTCTTGAATTGCCTCCTTTAAAGAGCGTGCTGAAGCTAGCATCGTTAGCGTGCTGTTCCATCGCGTCACACAGTCTAGTGCTGGTGCTACAAACGCTACATCTATAGATGTGCACACTTTTGTAGCGCCTCTAGAAGTGACGGCGAGTCCGATATCTTCTTCAGGATGTCACGGATTATACCCACGCCGTCGTCCATTATTGGACATTGTTTGAGACCTTCTTTGACTGCCAGTTGAAACACATGAGCCAGGCAGCGCACTTGAACGACCTTTAAAGGATGCGTAGGGGTCTGTCCAGGCCCTGATGGCGGATCAGAAATCCTCAAACCTTCATTGCTAGCAACTTCGCCTTCCAGTTCCTTGTTAATTGCGGTAACCATTGTGCCATTGTTGCTAGCGTTGTCCGTTGTGATTGTCCACAATTTTGTAACGAGGGACTGATCCATCGCACGGACGGTGTCGAGCAGGTGCTGCGCGAGCCTATTGCCGGAGTGAGGGTATTCCACTCTCGTAAAGCCGACCATAACAGATCGGATATTCCAGTCGTCGTCAATAAAATGCATGGTGATAACCATGTACCCTTTGTTAGCCGCCGAAGTCCACATATCGGTGGTAAGTGCAGCACGGCAGTTTGCAACTCCTTGCAGTAATTCACGTCTCACGAGTGCCTTCTCACACGCCCAACGCTCCATAATCTTTTTACGCACAGTCTTGCGCGTCGGTGGCGTGTAGTCCGGATTGAGTGACTCGCAGAAGGAGCGAAACTCATCCTTCTCAACCAAGTTTAGTGGGAGTGAAGATTTCACGATTAAAGCTACCAACTCAGCATCGACAGCATCCTTGTCCAAAGTTCGCTGCTTCACGAAGCGCTCGAAGCCAAAGTCCAGTAAGTCAGGCTGTCGGGATTTCTTATTGACGCCGCCATAAACTTCTGGGTGCTTCTGTCTGAGATGGCGACGAAATGTAGAGTGCGCGCAAGTACTCCAGTGAGGCCCTGAGTCAGCAGAACAGAGTAGACAGGCATATGATCCCTTGTTGTTTTCGTGGATATATGTCCAGACGTCAGATCTTTTTGTGTTTGCGATCCCTGCGAGGTGCTAGAAGACATGTTTGTGCTTGAGTTCTCTTGCTCCTCCATGTTGTGAAGTGATAGCTCCAGGAGAGGTAGAGAGAGGGGGTGAACGGCTTCGCACTAGCTCGCAAATGCGAAAATGATTTTGATCGCCGCCAGCGGGAATATGAAGCCCGAGTCTGATCGGATCGGATCGGATCGGATCCGATTGGATGCGCCGTATTTCATCTCGTCGCTGGGCTCCGTTAAACGTATGAAAGGCCAAACGACAGACAACTCGCTGACGCCGATCAAAAGTGTGCTCTGCTTCCTCCTTTCACCACCAATAACGTCGTATCAGCGGCCAGTAGACGTCACCGCACCACGAATGTTACGATTCCATCTCTCAAACCACCTTACGACTGCACAAGCCGTACCACCAGCGCTGCCGGTCACCTTTCCAGACGCCGCGCACGTTCACGTTGCCGCACCCACACTCTCTAGTGCTGCCACCGGCCTATGTCCACTACCCCGCCGCCGGCACTTCGACGGACACCACTCACCAGGCTCACCACGCCATCCGGGCCGGATGACACAGACACGGAGCCTCCGCGTGCAGTCGCGTGTGCACCGACACAGAGCCACCGCTGTCTGCAGCCACGGGTCCAGTCCTGCCGGCGGACCCTTCTCCACTCGTCAGAGATAGCGAAGCCCAGTCGCCAGCCGAGCTCAAACCAGCAGCCACCGTCACGGTGCCGCCCGTTGCACTAGCACCTCCACTCAAACCGGTCACACCGCCGGACCCAGACGCGCCGGAGCTGCTGCCTCCAGACACGCTCACAGACCCGCCAGAGTCGCCAGCGTCGCCACCGCCGACGCGCAACGGTCCACTGGGTCCTCTCATCGATGAGCCAGACGTGATCGAGACCAAGCCAGACGAACCGTCATCCGTCGGACCGCTCGACAGCGACACGGACCCACTGACGGCGCTGCCTGTGCCGGCGTGAGAACGCACTACCACCGTGCCGCTCTCGGTCGATACGCCCTCGCCGCTGACGATCGTCACATTGCCACCGGTCGACGCGTTGGACGCGCCGCCAACCACAGAAATGCCAGAGCCTTCTCCGCTTCCAGACGAACCCCTGGATACGTCGATGGACCCAGCACGAGTCTCGCCGGACCCGCTCGCGATTCCGACAGACCCACTCGAGACACTACTAGCACTCGTGCTCACAGCGACATCGCCACTCGATCCACCCGACACCACGCCGGTCGACACGATCACGTTGCCACTAGTCGAGGCGCCGACGCCGCTGGTCACAGACACAGACCCACCGGCACTCGCATCAGACGACCCGGCCTCAACCGACACATCGCCTCCGTCGCCTAGCGCGTTCGGAGACCCCACGATCTTCACTTTCTGTGCAGGAGACGAGCTCCTCACAGCGCCGCCGCGCAGCTCCACATCGCTGCCAACCGCGACGCTGTCGCCTTGGATGATGCGCAGGCCACCGCCGGAGCCGCTACGGACGGCCACACTGCTTCCGGCAACACCACTCCCGGAAGCACCACTAGCGATTGTCACGTCACCTCCGGAGCCGTCCGTCGACGACCCGCCAGACACACTGACCGAGCCTCCCAAGCCGCTTGACTAAGATAATCCGCCGCTCACCTTAACGGAGCCGGCATCTCCCGTCAACGTGTTGCCACCGGCCACTGTGATGGTGCCTCCATCCCCAGCACCACCACTAGACCCGCCGACCACATCCAGCGCGCCGCCGTTCGAGCTGGCGCTAGACCCGCTCGCCACACTCACAGCGCCGGACGCGCCAGCCACAGTTTCCCCAGACACCAACGACACCGCGCCAGAAACCGACGCGCCACTCGATGCAGCGCTACCAACAGACACAGCGCCGCTCGAGACGCCGCCGCTCGAGACGCCGCCGCTCACCACGGACACGACACCTCCCGTCGACGAGCTGCTAGAGCCTCCCGACACCGACACGTTGCCGGCCGTTCCGCCTGCAGAGCCAGACGCCACAGACACATTTCCACTGAAGCTCGACGAAGAAGGCCCCGACGACACACTCACGTCGCCCGAAGCCGCGTCCGCGGACTCACCGCTACTGACCGACACGGCGCCGCTCGGACTATCCCCGTCAAACTCACACCGGTCGCAACACGCACGGAACCACTTCCGAGCAAACCGGCGCTAGAAGAGATAGCCACACGGCCGCCCACACCAGCGCCACTCATGCCGCCGTCGAGAGAAACACCTCCCCGATGGTCGGGCCAGACGAACCCACGCCGCCAGACAGAGAGACGCCGCCAGCTTCGCCCGAGGATCCACTCAAAGGCCCGCCGCGCACGTTCCGTTGCCGCCACCCACACTCTCTAGTGCTGCCACCGGCAGCTATGTCCACTACCCCGCCGCCAGCACTGCGACGAACACCACTCACCAGGCTCACCACGCCATCCGGGCCGGATGACATGAAGCCTCCGCGTGCATTCGCGCGGCCGGTTGAGCCGCCGCGGATGCACGATGTCGAAAGACCGCTCGCGACGAGTATGTCGCCGCTTGAAGCGCTGGAGCTGTCCCCAGACACCACCGACAGTGTCCCTGACGCGCCGTACACCGCGCTGCCCTTGCAAACACTGATGTTGCCACTAGCGCCTGACCTTGCCGCAGCCCCGCTCCCAATATCGATAAAACCACTGGCAGCGTCTGCGGCACTCGAGCCACTCTGCAACGTCACAGAGCCGCCCACAGAATCACCGCCACTGTGGCCACCATGCACCGACACAGAGCCGCCGCTGTCTGCAGCGCTGGAGCCGCCGACCACAGCCACGGACCCAGACGTGCTGCTTGCAGAGCCACCGCTTCCCATCGTCACACTGCCAGACGCGCCGTTGACCGACGCACCAGGCTAATTCGCATCCGCAGCAGACGTGCCCGCGCGACGCTAGCGTCACACCAGACTCCACATCACCCGCGTTCGGGCCACCTGAAGTGCCTCCCCCTCTCACTCGAGCGACGCTTGCTGCCGGGTCCATCGACACTGCCTGCCCAGTGGGCAGAAACTTTGTCGAAGGTCCGAGTCAGATGACTAGAACCTTTTGTTTTGAATGCGGAAGCTCGTTTAAAATTATATTAGAAATAGAAGGATGAACTCGCTGTCGTTGTAGTTCACACCTGTTATCCTTCGTATTCAAATGCAACACTGGATCTGTTTCTGCAGGATCAGTTAGATTTTTATATCGAGTCGATCCGATCGAATCGGATCCGATCGGATTCAATCGATAAAAATCGATAATCGGTATGGACCAATCGAATCGGTCAGAAGGTACAGATCGATCAATCCGATCTGGTCGATTACCCAACTCTACATACATCGCAGACTTGATATTGAAGAATGAGGATACAGGGTTACCACGGTCGACTAAAAATGTGGGTGCAAATCAGAAAAAATGTACCTGTTCTTATTTTAGAAGAGCACGGAGCTGCATCGACCTCAACGGCGCTTCTAGCTGCGCTACGTCCTGGTCTCGCAGAACGGCGTGCTTGTAGACGCCAAGCGGCGTGGCGAGGTTCGTGCAGCCGAACAGCGTCTGGCTGGCGTTGGGGATGATCTTATCCGCGTGCACGACGGTGCTAAAAGTAGCATATAAGAAAGGTGTTAGAATCTGTAAGAAGAGGTTGAACGACGTCGTTCTGTACCTCTGCGTGGTGATGATGGAGGTGGTTGCTTCGCTGGCGCTCAGCGTCGTCCACAGTCGTAGCATACGGGCTCGCGCTTCTTCTCGGTCCATTTTGACGCAACGTTTAGAATAAATGACAAATTGATTGGACGCAAGAAATTCTATCCATGAAGCTTTGGGTCTAGGGCTCGTTGGCGTGTAGTTGGATGTCGATGAGGTTCAGGTCGTCCTGTAGCTCAAGACGACGTTCTTTCTTGCTGACTTCGGCGTCGGGTCCTAGGAACAGGATTTTGTCGAGCTCCTTCTCGGAGGCGGCAGCGACGGCAAGAACGTCGTCTCCCGAGATCAAACCTTTGCGGTGCGCTGCGAGAGCTGCGCCGGCGTAGGTCCCGAAGAACTCGACGCCCTCTCTGCAAGAAATAATAGCAATGTTAGTGACGAAGACACCTCAACACAGCAATATAAAATACTTACGCAGCGTAGGCTCGCTTGCGTCCACCGTCTCCAGTTCTGGCGAAAATCGGGTTTATGTTGTGGATAAAGGTGGCTAGCACTTGCTCCGGGCAGCTCTTCAGCAGCCTTGACGCCAGCAATGCGTCGCCCTGACCCGAATCACCGAAGAAAACAAACTTGAACTCGGGGAATAGCGACGCATAGCGACTGAAGTTGTCCAGCTTGAGATTGGCGATTTTCTCGTTGCTCACGAGTCCTTTCACCGACCCATTCAGCACCGTCACGTTTGGCACCCCCAAGCTCTTGAGATGCTGCAGCGTCAGATAGCGCCCAACACTCAGCCATCCACGTGGTCTCGCTGTGAGGAATGTGATCGACGGTCGCACACTGTCACTCTTCCCGTCTTGAACCAGCCCACATGAGAGTCGGGCGTACAGCTCCGAGACGCCTGGGTACGGGATGTGAAGCGGGTAGCGTCGATCGATCCAACCGGGAAACAGCGTGTCGTCAATGTCGCTAACCACTTTCACCAAGTTTGGCTGCGTCTCCTTGACCTTGAGGCTTTCGACTGCGATGTGCTGCATCATCGAGACGATTTCCGTGACGTTCTTGTTGCCGTAAATGAGGTGAATGAGGTCTCCAGAGTGGAAAGGCGGCTCTTCCGGCGCATTGTGGTGCAGCACAGCGATCTTCCCCGGTGCACCGCTTTCTTCAAAGTGAATATGGCCTGTGGTGTCGATGAAGGCTTCTTCGTCCGAGTGGATCATTTCTTTTAGAACAGACAGCTCCAATCCGTAGGTGCCGCAAACCACATTCTTCGCAGCAGTGTGCAGCATGGCCTTGTCTCGGATAAGCGGCGACAGCAAGCAGTGCTGGATGGCGCGGATGACCAACGAGCGGTTGGCAATGGTGATCTCCTCGAGTCGCTGCCTGGTGAGAACGTCCAGCACCTTGGCGCGCTCCCTGGGCGAGCACGAGTGCAGCATGAAGCCCACCATCGTCCTGCAGAACTGACTCGAGACCTCGGGCGATGTGGCTCCCAAGATGCCATTCAAACTGGCCGACGACGCCGCAGCGAGCACGTTGTGACAGGCCAATGGGTCGTCCACCTGTCGGTTGCGCGGCTTGAGATGCACCTCCTTCTGCTTCTCGTCGCTGAACACGATGGCCGTGTCGCCGTCTTTCAGCGTCTTGTAGCGCCATGCAGTGCGTTGCTTAATCCCCTTCCACTTCTGTTGCAGGCCGTCGGCTGCCAGCGCCCACGTCGAGGCCTCTCGATGCTACAATTTATCGAACTTGTTAGCCATTTACCAAGTCTACAGCGCATTTAACCACGTACCATTGCCAGACGCATATCTAGATGCGATGGTGCTATTGCTGCAGGGTGCAGACTGCAAGAGAGGCCGTAGAACGCCGTGTAGACGCCTGGAGTCGCCGTCGGAATCGCATGGCAGTGGGCATTACGCAGTCGATTGTGCTGAAATGACCGCTACAAATTATTGCGAACAAAAGGCAACATGGCATCTGGTTTCGTGCTACATTTTTACGCTAGGTCTCGCTCGGACAAAGAAACTCGAACTCGGCCATGATGGGCACGTGGTCGCTGCCGAAGACAGAGTTGGGGATACCGTTGTAGTTGCCATGCAAGCCCGACGGCAGACGACCCGCACGGTTCAAGCTGTCGGCCATGGCCAACCGGTTGAACCAGTTCCCCGGCCCTTCCTCGGCTCGCAGCTCGCTCTCTGACGGGATCTCCAGCACTCGCGAAGGCACCAGGTTATGTCTGGAGTACCAGATATAGTCGATCGTCCAGCACCGTCGAAAGTTCACTGTCGTGTGCGGTGGTTCGCCCTTCTTGCCTTCTTCCACCTTGAGCGCTTGAAGCGTCTCGTCGGAGTGTTCCAACGCACTCGCAAGTGCGTTCTGCTTGTAGTTACCGAACGCACTTCGAAATACCTCGTTCACACCTTCCAGGTTCGGCTTTTGCATGAATGAGTTCTCCATGTACTCGTAGATCGGCGACTCTGGCGAGTTATTGAAGTCTCCGCAGAGGACGATGGGCAATGTGTTCGGACCCGTCGCCGTACCGGGTAAGTCGCGCTCGTACTTGTCCTTGACATCGCTGCTCATTCGGATCATCTCTTCTTCCAGCTCAAAGAGCTCGGCCATTTGGTGGTCTACCTTCCTGCAGTCGTCCAAAACAAATGAGTTAGCAACAAAAATTGAACTGACAAAAGCGTTGCTGACGTACTTGGCATTCCACCACAGATGTGTACAGCCAACGAGCACGAACTGTGCAAAGTGACGCATCTTTAGCAGCGCCAAGACAGCCACGCGGTCGTGCGGGTCGTGGAAATTCACAGCCTCAAACTCCTTTAGCTCGAACTTGTCCTTCCTAGCAATTTGCACAGCAAATATCGTCAATAAAATCGCCACCTTACTGGATTATACCATCTCCGTACTTGTAGAAAATCCCGCAGCCATCGTGCTTCTTCTCGCCAGACCAGTTCGATACGTGGATGGACGGCCGCTTCACGTAGACGCTCTCGTATCCGCGGTCCAGCAGCTCCGGTTTAAAGAACCTGCACAAAGCACCACGTTTAAACCGCTTCTTTCATCGTAACACTTCGATTGGCACGTACGTCCAGTAGTCGCTGAGTTCCTCGAGACACAGCACGTCGGCGTCCAGCGCCTCCAGCTGCCGCAACAGCGCCAGCTTGCGGTTCTCCCAGTTGAGACTGGACTCCAGCACGTACGGGAAGTGGTTGCGCGTGGCGAGGTTGCTGGCCAGGATGTTGAGCTGCACCACTGTGATCTTCTGTCTGGACAATCGGCGCGCGTCGGTTTGGCCCAACTCTTCCACGCAGGGCAGCAGTCTGGCTCGGGTCGCTGACGAGCTCAGACCGCGCTGTGAGCGACACGACGCGTGCGTCATGCGGCGCAACGCGCGCCATAGCCTCGGGTTCTGTCTGGAGAGCGATACGGAGGCCAGCACCGCTACTCCCATGCCCAGACACACCGCCGCCGGGCGGCCATGCAGCAGCGCCACACTCATCGGGGAGGTCTGAGAATGCGTATGCATCGACTGAAAAAGAGTCGGTATTTGTGTACACCACGTAATTAGTGATTTGTATTGTACTATTTAGAGAGGTTTTAACGGTCGCGAAAGATGGTTTTAAGTCTCACACAAGATCAGGACACGATTGCTTTGTTGACTGTAATCTTAACATAGGTACACGAATTAGCATGTATCATGTAGATAATTACGTCCGCAGTGAGATGACTGGCAGCGGTGCTGTTTGCCGACGTCTGTCGTCACCGGTCATTTGGATTCAGGTTACCGACAGTCCAAAGCAACTGGTGCGTTCGGCCTTGTCTTGTGTGCTGCTTCCCTGTTGCTGACCCTTTCGTGCCTGCTGCAGCCCTCTATCCACCATGTCCCTTGTGAACAAGCCGAAGACCGTCGAGGCGGAGGAGACCCGCATCCACCGCATTCGCATCACGCTCTCGAGCCGCAACGTCAAGAACCTGGAGAAGGTGTGCGCTGACCTCAAGCGCGGCGCCGTCGACAAGAACCTGAAGGTGGCCGGCCCCGTGCGTCTCCCCACTAAGATCCTGCGTCTCACCACGCGCAAGTCGCCCTGTGGTGAGGGTACCAACACGTGGGACCGCTTCGAAATGCGCATCCACAAGCGTATCATCGACTTGCACGCGCCTTCGGACATCGTCAAGCAGATCACGTCGATCTCCATCGAGCCCGGTGTCGAGGTCGAGGTGACCATCGCCGACTCGGCCTAAGCGCAACGTGTCGACGTAGGGACGAGTTGACTCTCCCACCGCCACTTCTCCAGCGACTGCTGCCAAAGAGCGTGATGGGGGACGAATTGTACTAAACGCCTTCGTGGCGGCAATATAATTCCAACCCCCCGTCTTTGTGGGACATCCAAACCATAGGCTTTCGACTGCTACATGCTTTGGTGTTTTACAGGTGCAATAGAGGGAACGGAACACGAGGAAACTATGTCGAGAAGCAGAGAAACTTGTTCGATGGTATTGGTGTTAAAGGAATCACACGACGCCATTGCACCATGAGTATCAGAGGCTCACTTCCGGTTCGGGTTCTTTGAAGATAATACCGGCAGCGAGTTTCGCGGCAAACTCACAACCATGACGAATCCCTTCCTTGGCAGCGGGACTGACATCGGTGGGCAGCATGACAACGTCGTGAGGCATGTTCTCCAAGAAGTCCACCTCCCAGTTGGTCACTCCTTGCTCCTGGCCTTAGCGATGATTCGCTTGCCTTGCTCGTAGAAGCGCTCGAGGTGCCGTACTGCACGAACATCGGCGGTAAGTTGCGCAGGTCGCGGTTGATAGGCGACACCAGCAGCCGCTCCTTCGGGTCGGTCACGTTGGCCAGATACGTCTGATGCACTGCATCGACGAAAGCACTCGGCATGATGCAGTCCGGGGTCTTTTCGTCGCCTCCTTTCTCCTCAAAGTCAACGCTGGGCGAGTACAACATGCACCCCAGTGGCAGCAGCCCCGGTGTCGAGTCACGGAGACGCATGCAGTTGACAAGCGACATCTTGGCGCCAGCACTGTCGCCGCTGAATAGAACGTGGTCCGGAGCGATGTTCTCGTTCTTCAAAACGCACTGGTACATGGCAAGACAATCGTCGTCAGGCGTCGGGTATGGGTTCTCGGGGCTCTTGCGGTAGTTCGACAGTAGCACGTCGACTGCAACATCAAGTTGGTACATGCTCTTGAGAGTCTGCTGCAGCATCGTGTGCGTCTGGTTGGCGAGTTCCACGTCCTGAAGCGGGTCCGACATGGCGAAGCCACCGCCATGGTAGTGAATGACCACAACACGGCGCTGCTTCTTCTCCGGGTCTCGCAGCCACATGTGATCCATGCCGTTCGCGTGGATCTTCTCCGGACGCGTGTTATGCTTTCGGCAGTTCGACTTGAGGATCATCTTGCCGTGCATCGCGAACGGCTCGCGCAGCAGGTGCGCATTCTCGAAAGCAATAATCTCGCCGTACTCCTCGAACATGAATCGCATCATCTTGCACGTGATCTCGAATGTCAGCGTCCACTGCGGGTATAGCGGACGGAAGCCTCGCAGCATGAACTTCACCGTCGTTGAGAGGATGTTCACTTCCAAGCGAAGAGCGACGACTGGGATCATGAAGACCGTGCGGACCAGCGACCGAGCCATAAAGTAAAGTGACAGGAAAACCAGCACGAAGATGACGGCTAGAGCAATGCCGAAGCCTTCAGCCACAGCTGCGATGCCGAACTCGATCACCAAGAAGGCAATCGCAAGAGCCAAAACGACCGCCGTGAAGGTCGACTTGAGCACGTGAGCGCAGGAATTTTTCGCGTCTCGGACTTGTCGTCGATTGCCACAGAGATCGTGCCGTACGACGTGGGCGGCTCCATGTTGATATCGCAGCAGCAAAGTCTTGACCCGGTAGAACGAGGAATGAGCAATGGGCGTCTCTCTTTACTGCCACACCGCCGAGGGCGAGGGAAGCTTATCATCCATCCAAGGGAAGTGCTTCCTCCAAAGAAGTGGACCTCGTGAAAACCTCGACAAGTAGCAACTACCAACCGCCAGCCAATAGCTTCTGCCAAGCAGCTAAGCTCGCCCTCGCAAAAGTCTTGGCTAGCCAGACGAGATCTTCACCCTGTAGCATGGCGGAAAGCAACGTTGAGGATACCGAAGGAGCAGCGGTGGCAGCTTGGGCAGCAATGTTCGATGCATCTTCAACTTGGATGCACTCAATGGCTCTCTTTGACCCGACGAAGGTTCAGCGCTGAGGTAGCCCCGATCCCATGGAACCAAGTCTTCTTGGCAACAGTCTCTTGGTGATCTCGACAAGATGGCTAAATGTCATCGTGCTAGAATCCCACTCGCTGTCCCAAACAATGCCCCACAATTCCCATACTTACTCTCATACAAATAGAACGGGTGGGCGTGCTTCCAACCTTTTCGCCGTGTTCAACTACCTCCTGCCACCCATACTCGAATCGCCTCCCCACCCTTCCTGTCAATCCTCCATGGCTCCTTCGCCGCTCGTGGTGCTCTGCGGCGACCGCGCGCCTGATGCGCTAGTGCAGACGGCGGCTGCGTTGCAGTCGGGCGGCCTCCGTGTGGCGTCGCTCTGCTCTCCAGCCGTCGCTGCAGCATTGACAGCCGCCAAGGTGCCGCACGTGGCTGTGGCTACCCCCGCCGACGTGCAGCTCATGCTCGGACCGTGTGACGGCTGTACTGGCGCTGCCTCCAAGCTCCGAGGACGTCCAGACGACCCACGCCCGTGTGGCCCAGTGGGTCTCTGGTCCGTACGCGTTCGTGCGCACCGCTGCCTGGAACCACAAGCAGATCGCCGTCGTCGTGGACGAGCAGGACCTCGCTACTGTGCAGAGCAAGCTCTCCAAGGACGCGTCGTTGGCCTACTCGCTGCGTGAACGTCGTGCTTTGGCCGAGAAGGCCTTTGCCAAGTTCGCGGAACTGGACCAGGCCATCGCTGCCAGTCTTAGCGGCGACGACGAAGTGGTACACGACGTGCTGCTGGTTGGCAATGGCGGTCGTGAGCATGCCATTGCATGGAAGTTGGCTCAGTCTGCGTCGGTGGGACACATCTACGTGGCGCCGGGCAATGCTGGCACGGCGGACGAGAAGAGCGGCATCTCCAACGTCGACATTGGCGTGGGCAAGCACGACGAACTCATCGCTTTGCCAAGAGCAAGGGTGTGTCGTTCTGTGTGGTCGGACCGGAGGCTCCGCTCATTGACGGTCTTGCTGACAAGATGAACGCTGCGGGCATCCCTACGTTCGGGCCGAGCAAGGCAGCGGCGCAGCTGGAGGCGTCCAAGGCCTTCTCCAAGGACTTTATGCGTCGTAATGACATCCCGACGGCTGCGTACGAAAACTTCACGGACTACGAGAAGGCCAAGGTGTACCTGGACTCGATCGACCACAATATCGTCGTCAAGGCTTCGGGCATTGCGGCTGGCAAGGGTGTTTTGATCCCAACCAACAAGGAGGAGGCCCACGAGGCTTTGCGTGAAGTCATGCTGGAGAAGGCTTTTGGATCTGCTGGCGATGAGGTCGTGCTTGAGGAGTTCATGACTGGAGAGGAGGTATCGCTACTGGCGTTCTGCGACGGCGAGCGTGTTGTGTGTATGCCCGGCGTACAGGACCACAAGCGCATTTTGACGCCGACCAGGGCCCCAACACTGGTGGCATGGGTGCCTACGGCCCTGCGCCGTGCCTAACCAGCGAGCTTGAGCGTGAGTGCGTGGGTATTGTCGAGCGTGTGATTGCCGCGATGAAGAAGGAAGGCATGCCGTACGTTGGCGTCCTATACCCCGGCTTCATGCTGACCCCGACGGGGCCAAGATCGTAGAGTTCAACTGCCGCTTTGGCGACCCGGAGACGCAGGTTGTTCTGCCGCTGCTTCACAGCGACCTGTTCGAGATCATGCGCGCTTGTGTCGAGCACCGTCTTGAGCGTTCGCTGGTGTCGTGGAAGAGCGGCTCTGCTGCCACCGTTGTGTTGGCGTCGCAGGGATACCCGAACAGTTACCCGAAGGGCAAGACCATCACCGGTCTCGAGGAGGCTCAGTCCATGAAGGATGTGGATGTTTTCCACGCCGGTACGGCTACTGCTGCGGATGGCAGTGTGGTAACATCGGGGGTCGTGTGCTGGCTGTTACTGCTGTTGGTCCTTCGATGCAGGCCGCTCTGGAGCGTGCCTACGAGGGCGTCTCAAAGATTTTCTTCGAGGTGTGCAGTACCGTTCGGACATCGGCCTGAAGGGTCTGCTGCACGGTGCTAAGAAGCTGAAGTTGGCCGTACTGGGCTCTACGCGTGGCAGCAGCATGCAGCCGATCATCGATGCCATCGAGGCGGGTGAGCTGAATGCCAATATTGATATTGTGGTCAGCGACAAGTCTGCTGCCGGCATTCTGGAGCGCGCCAAGACGCATGGA
>JAAVTG010000479.1:0-37382 GCA_011947345.1 Phytophthora quininea
GGCCGTCATGGCGGCACTGCCACCACCTGCGGCGCAACAGACGTCGGTCGCGTCGAGGTCTGCAAAATGCCGGGCCTTGTGTATGCGGCTTCGAGTCGCTGGCCGCCGTCTTCTGCGCTTGGGACTCGGCAAGCGGCCACGGATCCGTGCTCTAGCCGTCATGGCGGCACTGCCACCACCTGCGGCGCAACAGACGTCGGTCGCGTCGAGGTCTGCAAAATGCCGGGCCTTGTGTATGCGGCTTCGAGTCGCTGGCCGCCGTCTTCTGCGCTTGGGACTCGGCAAGCGGCCACGGATCCGTGCTCTAGCCGTCATGGCGGCACTGCCACCACCTGCGGCGCAACAGACGTCGGTCGCGTCGAGGTCTGCAAAATGCCGGGCCTTGTGTATGCGGCTTCGAGTCGCTGGCCGCCGTCTTCTGCGCTTGGGACTCGGCAAGCGGCCACGGATCCGTGCTCTAGCCGTCATGGCGGCACTGCCACCACCTGCGGCGCAACAGACGTCGGTCGCGTCGAGGTCTGCAAAATGCCGGGCCTTGTGTATGCGGCTTCGAGTCGCTGGCCGCCGTCTTCTGCGCTTGGGACTCGGCAAGCGGCCACGGATCCGTGCTCTAGCCGTCATGGCGGCACTGCCACCACCTGCGGCGCAACAGACGTCGGTCGCGTCGAGGTCTGCAAAATGCCGGGCCTTGTGTATGCGGCTTCGAGTCGCTGGCCGCCGTCTTCTGCGCTTGGGACTCGGCAAGCGGCCACGGATCCGTGCTCTAGCCGTCATGGCGGCACTGCCACCACCTGCGGCGCAACAGACGTCGGTCGCGTCGAGGTCTGCAAAATGCCGGGCCTTGTGTATGCGGCTTCGAGTCGCTGGCCGCCGTCTTCTGCGCTTGGGACTCGGCAAGCGGCCACGGATCCGTGCTCTAGCCGTCATGGCGGCACTGCCACCACCTGCGGCGCAACAGACGTCGGTCGCGTCGAGGTCTGCAAAATGCCGGGCCTTGTGTATGCGGCTTCGAGTCGCTGGCCGCCGTCTTCTGCGCTTGGGACTCGGCAAGCGGCCACGGATCCGTGCTCTAGCCGTCATGGCGGCACTGCCACCACCTGCGGCGCAACAGACGTCGGTCGCGTCGAGGTCTGCAAAATGCCGGGCCTTGTGTATGCGGCTTCGAGTCGCTGGCCGCCGTCTTCTGCGCTTGGGACTCGGCAAGCGGCCACGGATCCGTGCTCTAGCCGTCATGGCGGCACTGCCACCACCTGCGGCGCAACAGACGTCGGTCGCGTCGAGGTCTGCAAAATGCCGGGCCTTGTGTATGCGGCTTCGAGTCGCTGGCCGCCGTCTTCTGCGCTTGGGACTCGGCAAGCGGCCACGGATCCGTGCTCTAGCCGTCATGGCGGCACTGCCACCACCTGCGGCGCAACAGACGTCGGTCGCGTCGAGGTCTGCAAAATGCCGGGCCTTGTGTATGCGGCTTCGAGTCGCTGGCCGCCGTCTTCTGCGCTTGGGACTCGGCAAGCGGCCACGGATCCGTGCTCTAGCCGTCATGGCGGCACTGCCACCACCTGCGGCGCAACAGACGTCGGTCGCGTCGAGGTCTGCAAAATGCCGGGCCTTGTGTATGCGGCTTCGAGTCGCTGGCCGCCGTCTTCTGCGCTTGGGACTCGGCAAGCGGCCACGGATCCGTGCTCTAGCCGTCATGGCGGCACTGCCACCACCTGCGGCGCAACAGACGTCGGTCGCGTCGAGGTCTGCAAAATGCCGGGCCTTGTGTATGCGGCTTCGAGTCGCTGGCCGCCGTCTTCTGCGCTTGGGACTCGGCAAGCGGCCACGGATCCGTGCTCTAGCCGTCATGGCGGCACTGCCACCACCTGCGGCGCAACAGACGTCGGTCGCGTCGAGGTCTGCAAAATGCCGGGCCTTGTGTATGCGGCTTCGAGTCGCTGGCCGCCGTCTTCTGCGCTTGGGACTCGGCAAGCGGCCACGGATCCGTGCTCTAGCCGTCATGGCGGCACTGCCACCACCTGCGGCGCAACAGACGTCGGTCGCGTCGAGGTCTGCAAAATGCCGGGCCTTGTGTATGCGGCTTCGAGTCGCTGGCCGCCGTCTTCTGCGCTTGGGACTCGGCAAGCGGCCACGGATCCGTGCTCTAGCCGTCATGGCGGCACTGCCACCACCTGCGGCGCAACAGACGTCGGTCGCGTCGAGGTCTGCAAAATGCCGGGCCTTGTGTATGCGGCTTCGAGTCGCTGGCCGCCGTCTTCTGCGCTTGGGACTCGGCAAGCGGCCACGGATCCGTGCTCTAGCCGTCATGGCGGCACTGCCACCACCTGCGGCGCAACAGACGTCGGTCGCGTCGAGGTCTGCAAAATGCCGGGCCTTGTGTATGCGGCTTCGAGTCGCTGGCCGCCGTCTTCTGCGCTTGGGACTCGGCAAGCGGCCACGGATCCGTGCTCTAGCCGTCATGGCGGCACTGCCACCACCTGCGGCGCAACAGACGTCGGTCGCGTCGAGGTCTGCAAAATGCCGGGCCTTGTGTATGCGGCTTCGAGTCGCTGGCCGCCGTCTTCTGCGCTTGGGACTCGGCAAGCGGCCACGGATCCGTGCTCTAGCCGTCATGGCGGCACTGCCACCACCTGCGGCGCAACAGACGTCGGTCGCGTCGAGGTCTGCAAAATGCCGGGCCTTGTGTATGCGGCTTCGAGTCGCTGGCCGCCGTCTTCTGCGCTTGGGACTCGGCAAGCGGCCACGGATCCGTGCTCTAGCCGTCATGGCGGCACTGCCACCACCTGCGGCGCAACAGACGTCGGTCGCGTCGAGGTCTGCAAAATGCCGGGCCTTGTGTATGCGGCTTCGAGTCGCTGGCCGCCGTCTTCTGCGCTTGGGACTCGGCAAGCGGCCACGGATCCGTGCTCTAGCCGTCATGGCGGCACTGCCACCACCTGCGGCGCAACAGACGTCGGTCGCGTCGAGGTCTGCAAAATGCCGGGCCTTGTGTATGCGGCTTCGAGTCGCTGGCCGCCGTCTTCTGCGCTTGGGACTCGGCAAGCGGCCACGGATCCGTGCTCTAGCCGTCATGGCGGCACTGCCACCACCTGCGGCGCAACAGACGTCGGTCGCGTCGAGGTCTGCAAAATGCCGGGCCTTGTGTATGCGGCTTCGAGTCGCTGGCCGCCGTCTTCTGCGCTTGGGACTCGGCAAGCGGCCACGGATCCGTGCTCTAGCCGTCATGGCGGCACTGCCACCACCTGCGGCGCAACAGACGTCGGTCGCGTCGAGGTCTGCAAAATGCCGGGCCTTGTGTATGCGGCTTCGAGTCGCTGGCCGCCGTCTTCTGCGCTTGGGACTCGGCAAGCGGCCACGGATCCGTGCTCTAGCCGTCATGGCGGCACTGCCACCACCTGCGGCGCAACAGACGTCGGTCGCGTCGAGGTCTGCAAAATGCCGGGCCTTGTGTATGCGGCTTCGAGTCGCTGGCCGCCGTCTTCTGCGCTTGGGACTCGGCAAGCGGCCACGGATCCGTGCTCTAGCCGTCATGGCGGCACTGCCACCACCTGCGGCGCAACAGACGTCGGTCGCGTCGAGGTCTGCAAAATGCCGGGCCTTGTGTATGCGGCTTCGAGTCGCTGGCCGCCGTCTTCTGCGCTTGGGACTCGGCAAGCGGCCACGGATCCGTGCTCTAGCCGTCATGGCGGCACTGCCACCACCTGCGGCGCAACAGACGTCGGTCGCGTCGAGGTCTGCAAAATGCCGGGCCTTGTGTATGCGGCTTCGAGTCGCTGGCCGCCGTCTTCTGCGCTTGGGACTCGGCAAGCGGCCACGGATCCGTGCTCTAGCCGTCATGGCGGCACTGCCACCACCTGCGGCGCAACAGACGTCGGTCGCGTCGAGGTCTGCAAAATGCCGGGCCTTGTGTATGCGGCTTCGAGTCGCTGGCCGCCGTCTTCTGCGCTTGGGACTCGGCAAGCGGCCACGGATCCGTGCTCTAGCCGTCATGGCGGCACTGCCACCACCTGCGGCGCAACAGACGTCGGTCGCGTCGAGGTCTGCAAAATGCCGGGCCTTGTGTATGCGGCTTCGAGTCGCTGGCCGCCGTCTTCTGCGCTTGGGACTCGGCAAGCGGCCACGGATCCGTGCTCTAGCCGTCATGGCGGCACTGCCACCACCTGCGGCGCAACAGACGTCGGTCGCGTCGAGGTCTGCAAAATGCCGGGCCTTGTGTATGCGGCTTCGAGTCGCTGGCCGCCGTCTTCTGCGCTTGGGACTCGGCAAGCGGCCACGGATCCGTGCTCTAGCCGTCATGGCGGCACTGCCACCACCTGCGGCGCAACAGACGTCGGTCGCGTCGAGGTCTGCAAAATGCCGGGCCTTGTGTATGCGGCTTCGAGTCGCTGGCCGCCGTCTTCTGCGCTTGGGACTCGGCAAGCGGCCACGGATCCGTGCTCTAGCCGTCATGGCGGCACTGCCACCACCTGCGGCGCAACAGACGTCGGTCGCGTCGAGGTCTGCAAAATGCCGGGCCTTGTGTATGCGGCTTCGAGTCGCTGGCCGCCGTCTTCTGCGCTTGGGACTCGGCAAGCGGCCACGGATCCGTGCTCTAGCCGTCATGGCGGCACTGCCACCACCTGCGGCGCAACAGACGTCGGTCGCGTCGAGGTCTGCAAAATGCCGGGCCTTGTGTATGCGGCTTCGAGTCCAAGCCGACTTTTTCCGTTGTGATTGCAATCAAGTTTGCCACAAATCCTAGTGATGATAGTTGCTTGATCTCTACCAGCCATTTTAAGAAGTCTCTGAAAGGAAGAAGCTGGTTGTAACGTGTGCTGGGGTCAAGACTTTCGTTGCCCGCGGCAGCTGTCCCCATAAACCGAAGGAATCCATCCAGCGTTTCTGGATCGAATCGTCTTGCAAGAGCGGCTTGGTTACTGTTGAGTAGCTTCATTGTTTCATTTTCGTCCATGCTGAAATACACCCCCAGCTTGCCCAGCACTGTGCGAAACTTTTCGATGTAATCCGACCTTTAGCGCGACCTGAGAATCCCAGGGCATTTGGGTTCTTGGCGTACGCGATAAAATCCTCAACACGACCTCTGATAGATACCATCGCTGGGGCGTTGTGCTCAGCCCGACATTTGCCACAAGAGGTCTCAGGGCGTGGCACCACTTCGGGACGAAAAGCCGTTGGTTGATCACATCTCTTGTCGTAGTCGATACTGACATCAATGCTGGGAATGGCGACTGGACGCGCTGGGCAATTGCGCTGATGAGAAGAGCAGCGTCTTGGGCGGAACTCTTGAAAGCAGTAGTCACACTTCTTGTACGAATGAAGATTCTTCATGTGGTTCCAGAGTGATCTCTTGCTCGCGAAGAATTTTAAGGTGGAGCACTTCTTGCAGAACACTCTCCCCTCACCTCCGTGGACCTTAATGACATGTTTGTCCCTGCGGTCGACGCGGTCAAACGTCGAGGGGCAAGCCGGGTAGTATCTACACCTGACACTGTTGCGCTTGACCATTGTACCTTAGTGAAAAATTGGGAAATGTATTGAGATTCATGCTACCCCGTCGTCGATACCTCTACGTTTGGAGGCGGTTCACTGGAAGAAACGAGCCAAGTGAATCCTGGCCACTTATGATTCCCATCCCGAACGATACGCAATTCCGGCTGCCAAGCCTGGCATTTAGCATGTATCATTCATGCTTTCAACGCTTTTACTAGAGCCTCTTCCCACCACGACACGACCGATGTCTGTTGCGCCGCAGGTGGTGGCAGTGCCGCCATGACGGCTAGAGCACGGATCCGTGGCCGCTTGCCGAGTCCCAAGCGCAGAAGACGGCGGCCAGCGACTCGAAGCCGCATACACAAGGCCCGGCCTTTTGCAGACCTCGACGCGACCGACGTCTGTTGCGCCGCAGGTGGTGGCAGTGCCGCCATGACGGCTAGAGCACGGATCCGTGGCCGCTTGCCGAGTCCCAAGCGCAGAAGACGGCGGCCAGCGACTCGAAGCCGCATACACAAGGCCCGGCATTTTGCAGACCTCGACGCGACCGACGTCTGTTGCGCCGCAGGTGGTGGCAGTGCCGCCATGACGGCTAGAGCACGGATCCGTGGCCGCTTGCCGAGTCCCAAGCGCAGAAGACGGCGGCCAGCGACTCGAAGCCGCATACACAAGGCCCGGCATTTTGCAGACCTCGACGCGACCGACGTCTGTTGCGCCGCAGGTGGTGGCAGTGCCGCCATGACGGCTAGAGCACGGATCCGTGGCCGCTTGCCGAGTCCCAAGCGCAGAAGACGGCGGCCAGCGACTCGAAGCCGCATACACAAGGCCCGGCATTTTGCAGACCTCGACGCGACCGACGTCTGTTGCGCCGCAGGTGGTGGCAGTGCCGCCATGACGGCTAGAGCACGGATCCGTGGCCGCTTGCCGAGTCCCAAGCGCAGAAGACGGCGGCCAGCGACTCGAAGCCGCATACACAAGGCCCGGCATTTTGCAGACCTCGACGCGACCGACGTCTGTTGCGCCGCAGGTGGTGGCAGTGCCGCCATGACGGCTAGAGCACGGATCCGTGGCCGCTTGCCGAGTCCCAAGCGCAGAAGACGGCGGCCAGCGACTCGAAGCCGCATACACAAGGCCCGGCATTTTGCAGACCTCGACGCGACCGACGTCTGTTGCGCCGCAGGTGGTGGCAGTGCCGCCATGACGGCTAGAGCACGGATCCGTGGCCGCTTGCCGAGTCCCAAGCGCAGAAGACGGCGGCCAGCGACTCGAAGCCGCATACACAAGGCCCGGCATTTTGCAGACCTCGACGCGACCGACGTCTGTTGCGCCGCAGGTGGTGGCAGTGCCGCCATGACGGCTAGAGCACGGATCCGTGGCCGCTTGCCGAGTCCCAAGCGCAGAAGACGGCGGCCAGCGACTCGAAGCCGCATACACAAGGCCCGGCATTTTGCAGACCTCGACGCGACCGACGTCTGTTGCGCCGCAGGTGGTGGCAGTGCCGCCATGACGGCTAGAGCACGGATCCGTGGCCGCTTGCCGAGTCCCAAGCGCAGAAGACGGCGGCCAGCGACTCGAAGCCGCATACACAAGGCCCGGCATTTTGCAGACCTCGACGCGACCGACGTCTGTTGCGCCGCAGGTGGTGGCAGTGCCGCCATGACGGCTAGAGCACGGATCCGTGGCCGCTTGCCGAGTCCCAAGCGCAGAAGACGGCGGCCAGCGACTCGAAGCCGCATACACAAGGCCCGGCATTTTGCAGACCTCGACGCGACCGACGTCTGTTGCGCCGCAGGTGGTGGCAGTGCCGCCATGACGGCTAGAGCACGGATCCGTGGCCGCTTGCCGAGTCCCAAGCGCAGAAGACGGCGGCCAGCGACTCGAAGCCGCATACACAAGGCCCGGCATTTTGCAGACCTCGACGCGACCGACGTCTGTTGCGCCGCAGGTGGTGGCAGTGCCGCCATGACGGCTAGAGCACGGATCCGTGGCCGCTTGCCGAGTCCCAAGCGCAGAAGACGGCGGCCAGCGACTCGAAGCCGCATACACAAGGCCCGGCATTTTGCAGACCTCGACGCGACCGACGTCTGTTGCGCCGCAGGTGGTGGCAGTGCCGCCATGACGGCTAGAGCACGGATCCGTGGCCGCTTGCCGAGTCCCAAGCGCAGAAGACGGCGGCCAGCGACTCGAAGCCGCATACACAAGGCCCGGCATTTTGCAGACCTCGACGCGACCGACGTCTGTTGCGCCGCAGGTGGTGGCAGTGCCGCCATGACGGCTAGAGCACGGATCCGTGGCCGCTTGCCGAGTCCCAAGCGCAGAAGACGGCGGCCAGCGACTCGAAGCCGCATACACAAGGCCCGGCATTTTGCAGACCTCGACGCGACCGACGTCTGTTGCGCCGCAGGTGGTGGCAGTGCCGCCATGACGGCTAGAGCACGGATCCGTGGCCGCTTGCCGAGTCCCAAGCGCAGAAGACGGCGGCCAGCGACTCGAAGCCGCATACACAAGGCCCGGCATTTTGCAGACCTCGACGCGACCGACGTCTGTTGCGCCGCAGGTGGTGGCAGTGCCGCCATGACGGCTAGAGCACGGATCCGTGGCCGCTTGCCGAGTCCCAAGCGCAGAAGACGGCGGCCAGCGACTCGAAGCCGCATACACAAGGCCCGGCATTTTGCAGACCTCGACGCGACCGACGTCTGTTGCGCCGCAGGTGGTGGCAGTGCCGCCATGACGGCTAGAGCACGGATCCGTGGCCGCTTGCCGAGTCCCAAGCGCAGAAGACGGCGGCCAGCGACTCGAAGCCGCATACACAAGGCCCGGCATTTTGCAGACCTCGACGCGACCGACGTCTGTTGCGCCGCAGGTGGTGGCAGTGCCGCCATGACGGCTAGAGCACGGATCCGTGGCCGCTTGCCGAGTCCCAAGCGCAGAAGACGGCGGCCAGCGACTCGAAGCCGCATACACAAGGCCCGGCATTTTGCAGACCTCGACGCGACCGACGTCTGTTGCGCCGCAGGTGGTGGCAGTGCCGCCATGACGGCTAGAGCACGGATCCGTGGCCGCTTGCCGAGTCCCAAGCGCAGAAGACGGCGGCCAGCGACTCGAAGCCGCATACACAAGGCCCGGCATTTTGCAGACCTCGACGCGACCGACGTCTGTTGCGCCGCAGGTGGTGGCAGTGCCGCCATGACGGCTAGAGCACGGATCCGTGGCCGCTTGCCGAGTCCCAAGCGCAGAAGACGGCGGCCAGCGACTCGAAGCCGCATACACAAGGCCCGGCATTTTGCAGACCTCGACGCGACCGACGTCTGTTGCGCCGCAGGTGGTGGCAGTGCCGCCATGACGGCTAGAGCACGGATCCGTGGCCGCTTGCCGAGTCCCAAGCGCAGAAGACGGCGGCCAGCGACTCGAAGCCGCATACACAAGGCCCGGCATTTTGCAGACCTCGACGCGACCGACGTCTGTTGCGCCGCAGGTGGTGGCAGTGCCGCCATGACGGCTAGAGCACGGATCCGTGGCCGCTTGCCGAGTCCCAAGCGCAGAAGACGGCGGCCAGCGACTCGAAGCCGCATACACAAGGCCCGGCATTTTGCAGACCTCGACGCGACCGACGTCTGTTGCGCCGCAGGTGGTGGCAGTGCCGCCATGACGGCTAGAGCACGGATCCGTGGCCGCTTGCCGAGTCCCAAGCGCAGAAGACGGCGGCCAGCGACTCGAAGCCGCATACACAAGGCCCGGCATTTTGCAGACCTCGACGCGACCGACGTCTGTTGCGCCGCAGGTGGTGGCAGTGCCGCCATGACGGCTAGAGCACGGATCCGTGGCCGCTTGCCGAGTCCCAAGCGCAGAAGACGGCGGCCAGCGACTCGAAGCCGCATACACAAGGCCCGGCATTTTGCAGACCTCGACGCGACCGACGTCTGTTGCGCCGCAGGTGGTGGCAGTGCCGCCATGACGGCTAGAGCACGGATCCGTGGCCGCTTGCCGAGTCCCAAGCGCAGAAGACGGCGGCCAGCGACTCGAAGCCGCATACACAAGGCCCGGCATTTTGCAGACCTCGACGCGACCGACGTCTGTTGCGCCGCAGGTGGTGGCAGTGCCGCCATGACGGCTAGAGCACGGATCCGTGGCCGCTTGCCGAGTCCCAAGCGCAGAAGACGGCGGCCAGCGACTCGAAGCCGCATACACAAGGCCCGGCATTTTGCAGACCTCGACGCGACCGACGTCTGTTGCGCCGCAGGTGGTGGCAGTGCCGCCATGACGGCTAGAGCACGGATCCGTGGCCGCTTGCCGAGTCCCAAGCGCAGAAGACGGCGGCCAGCGACTCGAAGCCGCATACACAAGGCCCGGCATTTTGCAGACCTCGACGCGACCGACGTCTGTTGCGCCGCAGGTGGTGGCAGTGCCGCCATGACGGCTAGAGCACGGATCCGTGGCCGCTTGCCGAGTCCCAAGCGCAGAAGACGGCGGCCAGCGACTCGAAGCCGCATACACAAGGCCCGGCATTTTGCAGACCTCGACGCGACCGACGTCTGTTGCGCCGCAGGTGGTGGCAGTGCCGCCATGACGGCTAGAGCACGGATCCGTGGCCGCTTGCCGAGTCCCAAGCGCAGAAGACGGCGGCCAGCGACTCGAAGCCGCATACACAAGGCCCGGCATTTTGCAGACCTCGACGCGACCGACGTCTGTTGCGCCGCAGGTGGTGGCAGTGCCGCCATGACGGCTAGAGCACGGATCCGTGGCCGCTTGCCGAGTCCCAAGCGCAGAAGACGGCGGCCAGCGACTCGAAGCCGCATACACAAGGCCCGGCATTTTGCAGACCTCGACGCGACCGACGTCTGTTGCGCCGCAGGTGGTGGCAGTGCCGCCATGACGGCTAGAGCACGGATCCGTGGCCGCTTGCCGAGTCCCAAGCGCAGAAGACGGCGGCCAGCGACTCGAAGCCGCATACACAAGGCCCGGCATTTTGCAGACCTCGACGCGACCGACGTCTGTTGCGCCGCAGGTGGTGGCAGTGCCGCCATGACGGCTAGAGCACGGATCCGTGGCCGCTTGCCGAGTCCCAAGCGCAGAAGACGGCGGCCAGCGACTCGAAGCCGCATACACAAGGCCCGGCATTTTGCAGACCTCGACGCGACCGACGTCTGTTGCGCCGCAGGTGGTGGCAGTGCCGCCATGACGGCTAGAGCACGGATCCGTGGCCGCTTGCCGAGTCCCAAGCGCAGAAGACGGCGGCCAGCGACTCGAAGCCGCATACACAAGGCCCGGCATTTTGCAGACCTCGACGCGACCGACGTCTGTTGCGCCGCAGGTGGTGGCAGTGCCGCCATGACGGCTAGAGCACGGATCCGTGGCCGCTTGCCGAGTCCCAAGCGCAGAAGACGGCGGCCAGCGACTCGAAGCCGCATACACAAGGCCCGGCATTTTGCAGACCTCGACGCGACCGACGTCTGTTGCGCCGCAGGTGGTGGCAGTGCCGCCATGACGGCTAGAGTACAGGATCCGTGGCCGCTTGCCGAGTCCCAAGCGCCGAAGACGACGGCCAAGCAAGTTTCGTATCGTTTCGTTACTGCTGACGGAACCACAGCAGGGAGTGATAGCCAATGTAAAAAGATGACGGGGACCGCTGGCACGATGTCGTCCCCTCCATTTCGCATCTGCCGCAAATGGTACTCTAATTCCGGACAGCACGGCATGTGAAGCTTCCAGCAGCCAACCATGACCTCGACGCCACAGCGAGGCCCATCAATGATGTCCGTCGCCAGGACAGCTCGTAGGAAAGCGAGTTGGCGCTACTGTCAAGCGATGGTACCGAAGGCCCGAGCTTGGTAGCCGAAACGGAAGATCTACTCCTGAACGTGCTGGCAGCAATACGTTGCTTCTCTCGCAGACTTCGAGCTGTAAGTCTTCGAGGTCCTTATCGAGACTGGGAGTTCTGTCGCGCTGCTTCTTCCGGTACTGAGCCGCCCACGGTTCTTGGCTTCGCGCTCGTGGACGGCGGCAACCCGATCAGTCCACGAATTGCCGGCTGCCGAAATGGCTGGCAACATGGTCCTTGGCGTTGTGTGTCGATACCTGGCTGAGACTTGCCAGCTTTGATACGATGTCAATTACCCGCTGATCTTGTCTGTCATTTGCTGGCTTTCTTGCTCAAGTGCCGGGGCGGTTCTCGACTGATTCCAAATGCACGAGCTGGATGACTTTGGCGATCAAACTTCATCGGCGAGACGGCAGAAGAAAAGAATCGTTGGATGCGGAGGGCGACACGGCCGTCGATACGGCGGCATTTCTCCATTGTCCGATAGTGGAGAGTTCCACAACGTTCATCATCTTGTCGTCGCGCAGGGCCGCAAAACGGCGCCGAGACTGCTGGGGCCACGCGAGTTGTCGTCAGTGTGGCGTCCTTAGGATCGGCGTTGTCTTGGTGGATGAACCGCAGATTGAACCGCAATGGCTAACACGCTCTGCTTCGAAGGCGGCATCCTGTAGTTCTCGACAGCCAGCGAAGTGTCCACCCCAGGGTGGGACAGCTCGCGAAAGTGTGTGTAAGCTTCGACCGAGTTGAGCTGCGGCAATCAGCGGTCAGTGAAGCCATCAGCACTGGGCTGTCAGGTTTGAGGTTGTCAAGTGCTGTCAGGTCCTGGTTCTAGAGATGCTAGCCCACGGAGCCTGGGCGCGTCATGGGACCCACGTACACACGCAGCGTGTCCCCGTGGATAGGGGCCATGGGAGACTCTGTGTCATGAAGTAGGCTTCTGAAGTAGGATCCCGAAGTCGTAAAAAAGTTTTTTTTTTTTTAAATCTAGCGAACTTCCCCTTCAAAACCAGAAACCCACAAGAACCGACACCACGGGCAGTAGTAACATGGCAGAAAGCCAGCGTGCAGAGCGGCGCGCACGAGATGAACAGGACCCATCGACACTGACAGCCCTTCTAGTGCAGGCAAGAGAGGAGATCGCTGCACTGAAGGCGAGTCACAAATTCGCGATCGAATTGGCAAGAACACAAGCAGCTGCCGACGCACAGCTCGAGGTCGCAGTTTCTCGGGCCGACAATACCAGACTTAAGCAAGTCAATGCTCGTCTTGAACAGGAGCTGGCAGTTATTAGCCTTAACTTGACCCAAGAACAGCTCCGGAGAGAGCTAGCAGCGACCAAGACCGACCTGGTTTCATGTCAGCAAGCCCTAGCCGTTGCTCATGCAAACGAGGTTAATCACGATCAAGCCCTTGCGGACGCAAAGAGCAAGTCCCAGACAACGAAAATGGAGTTGAAGAAAAGATAGTCGAATTACAAGAAGCGCGAACGCTATTGTTGGCGGCACGATTGGAGCTCTTACAAACCAAGAATAATCTCGACATCACGAAGCAGACACTCACCGATGCTAAGGAGTCGTACAAACAGAAACTCGCCGCTGTCAGGGAATTACACGCACAGAAGCTTGCCGATGTCAAGGCATTACACGCACAAAAGCTCGCCGATGTCAAGGAATCGGACGACCGGAATCTCACCACCGTCAAGGAGTCATATGAACGTGAGCGTGTTTCCGCTCATGAGATATACCAACAGGAATTAGCGCCGTCGCTGAAACACAAGAACGATCGTACGATCGGCTACTGAGCATATCAACTCAATCTCTCAAGCGCGAGCTACAAACAGCAAAGTGGCAGTTGCAGGAGATGGCCGGGAATCTACGAACGGCGATTGGTGTTAGTGACAAGCTAGCAGACCTTGGTCTACAAATCACAAGTAATGTCCGAGCAATCAAGTCGGACATGAAGAAGAAGGGTATATCACTGGACCTGTCGGTAAGCGGTACATGGCCCCATGATCATGCCGGACGTGGATGACGAGGATATCTGCGTGACGTATATGATTGCTAACACGCCCGAGGACGTCGCTGAGCGAATCCAACAACGGCACGGGAAGCAGGTGCCCCATACCCAAGTGATCGAAGTTGATTCTGAAGAAGAAGCAGCCAGTATCCAGCGATCTATTGCAGAACGAGGCAAGGCGCTCGTAAAGCGCAAACGCGAGCAGTCTCCGGTATGAAACATCTACTTACTTGTGTGCTTGATTTCATTTTCTAATCAGGGTTGTGCGTTTGCTGTGTGCCCAGGAAATAGATGTCGACATCACCCTCCAATCCAACATGTGCATGCGAATGGCCGAGGACCAAGCGCTTCCGCGCGACCAATACTTAGATTTATTTCGTGTGGGGTTCTCGCCCGAGGAGTCATTAATGCGCACGTTATCGTCGATAACACAGAAGTTGGAATCTGTTGCAATCGATGAGATCAAGACAATTCCTCGTGATGTTATGACCACCACTGTCGATGGCAATGTTGAAAGCCTCGATTCCGACGAAAATCTGAACAAAACTGTGCGCCATGACACCCCAGTGGCCTTCTGGTGAAATGAAAGTTCTCAACATGTAAGTAGTCACCCCATTAAACAATTAAAAAAAAAAGATAACTAGCTTACAAAACACGATATCGCAGAAGTTGATCTCTAGCTCGCACCACTCTAAGCTCTTACTGCATACAGTCTCTTTAATAACCTTCCAAACGTTGATGCGGCTTCGAGTCGCTGGCCGCCGTCTTCTGCGCTTGGGACTCGGCAAGCGGCCACGGATCCGTGCTCTAGCCGTCATGGCGGCACTGCCACCACCTGCGGCGCAACAGACGTCGGTCGCGTCGAGGTCTGCAAAATGCCGGGCCTTGTGTATGCGGCTTCGAGTCGCTGGCCGCCGTCTTCTGCGCTTGGGACTCGGCAAGCGGCCACGGATCCGTGCTCTAGCCGTCATGGCGGCACTGCCACCACCTGCGGCGCAACAGACGTCGGTCGCGTCGAGGTCTGCAAAATGCCGGGCCTTGTGTATGCGGCTTCGAGTCGCTGGCCGCCGTCTTCTGCGCTTGGGACTCGGCAAGCGGCCACGGATCCGTGCTCTAGCCGTCATGGCGGCACTGCCACCACCTGCGGCGCAACAGACGTCGGTCGTGTCGTGGTGGGAAGAGGCTCTAGTAAAAGCGTTGAAAGCATGAATGATACATGCTAAATGCCAGGCTTGGCAGCCGGAATTGCGTATCGTTCGGGATGGGAATCATAAGTGGCCAGGATTCACTTGGCTCGTTTCTTCCAGTGAACCGCCTCCAAACGTAGAGGTATCGACGACGGGGTAGCATGAATCTCAATACATTTCCCAATTTTTCACTAAGGTACAATGGTCAAGCGCAACAGTGTCAGGTGTAGATACTACCCGGCTTGCCCCTCGACGTTTGACCGCGTCGACCGCAGGGACAAACATGTCATTAAGGTCCACGGAGGTGAGGGAGAGTGTTCTGCAAGAAGTGCTCCACCTTAAAATTCTTCGCGAGCAAGAGATCACTCTGGAACCACATGAAGAATCTTCATTCGTACAAGAAGTGTGACTACTGCTTTCAAGAGTTCCGCCCAAGACGCTGCTCTTCTCATCAGCGCAATTGCCCGGCGCGTCCAGTCGCCATTCCCAGCATTGATGTCAGTATCGACTACGACAAGAGATGTGATCAACCAACGGCTTTTCGTCCCGAAGTGGTGCCACGCCCTGAGACCTCTTGTGGCAAATGTCGGGCTGAGCACAACGCCCCAGCGATGGTATCTATCAGAGGTCGTGTTGAGGATTTTATCGCGTACGCCAAGAACCCAAATGCCCTGGGATTCTCAGGTCGCGCTAAAGGTCCGGATTACATCGAAAAGTTTCGCACAGTGCTGGGCAAGCTGGGGGTGTATTTCAGCATGGACGAAAATGAAACAATGAAGCTACTCAACAGTAACCAAGCCGCTCTTGCAAGACGATTCGATCCAGAAACGCTGGATGGATTCCTTCGGTTTATGGGGACAGCTGCCGCGGGCAACGAAAGTCTTGACCCCAGCACACGTTACAACCAGCTTCTTCCTTTCAGAGACTTCTTAAAATGGCTGGTAGAGATCAAGCAACTATCATCACTAGGATTTGTGGCAAACTTGATTGCAATCACAACGGAAAAAGTCGGCTTGGACTCGAAGCCGCATACACAAGGCCCGGCATTTTGCAGACCTCGACGCGACCGACGTCTGTTGCGCCGCAGGTGGTGGCAGTGCCGCCATGACGGCTAGAGCACGGATCCGTGGCCGCTTGCCGAGTCCCAAGCGCAGAAGACGGCGGCCAGCGACTCGAAGCCGCATACACAAGGCCCGGCATTTTGCAGACCTCGACGCGACCGACGTCTGTTGCGCCGCAGGTGGTGGCAGTGCCGCCATGACGGCTAGAGCACGGATCCGTGGCCGCTTGCCGAGTCCCAAGCGCAGAAGACGGCGGCCAGCGACTCGAAGCCGCATACACAAGGCCCGGCATTTTGCAGACCTCGACGCGACCGACGTCTGTTGCGCCGCAGGTGGTGGCAGTGCCGCCATGACGGCTAGAGCACGGATCCGTGGCCGCTTGCCGAGTCCCAAGCGCAGAAGACGGCGGCCAGCGACTCGAAGCCGCATACACAAGGCCCGGCATTTTGCAGACCTCGACGCGACCGACGTCTGTTGCGCCGCAGGTGGTGGCAGTGCCGCCATGACGGCTAGAGCACGGATCCGTGGCCGCTTGCCGAGTCCCAAGCGCAGAAGACGGCGGCCAGCGACTCGAAGCCGCATACACAAGGCCCGGCATTTTGCAGACCTCGACGCGACCGACGTCTGTTGCGCCGCAGGTGGTGGCAGTGCCGCCATGACGGCTAGAGCACGGATCCGTGGCCGCTTGCCGAGTCCCAAGCGCAGAAGACGGCGGCCAGCGACTCGAAGCCGCATACACAAGGCCCGGCATTTTGCAGACCTCGACGCGACCGACGTCTGTTGCGCCGCAGGTGGTGGCAGTGCCGCCATGACGGCTAGAGCACGGATCCGTGGCCGCTTGCCGAGTCCCAAGCGCAGAAGACGGCGGCCAGCGACTCGAAGCCGCATACACAAGGCCCGGCATTTTGCAGACCTCGACGCGACCGACGTCTGTTGCGCCGCAGGTGGTGGCAGTGCCGCCATGACGGCTAGAGCACGGATCCGTGGCCGCTTGCCGAGTCCCAAGCGCAGAAGACGGCGGCCAGCGACTCGAAGCCGCATACACAAGGCCCGGCATTTTGCAGACCTCGACGCGACCGACGTCTGTTGCGCCGCAGGTGGTGGCAGTGCCGCCATGACGGCTAGAGCACGGATCCGTGGCCGCTTGCCGAGTCCCAAGCGCAGAAGACGGCGGCCAGCGACTCGAAGCCGCATACACAAGGCCCGGCATTTTGCAGACCTCGACGCGACCGACGTCTGTTGCGCCGCAGGTGGTGGCAGTGCCGCCATGACGGCTAGAGCACGGATCCGTGGCCGCTTGCCGAGTCCCAAGCGCAGAAGACGGCGGCCAGCGACTCGAAGCCGCATACACAAGGCCCGGCATTTTGCAGACCTCGACGCGACCGACGTCTGTTGCGCCGCAGGTGGTGGCAGTGCCGCCATGACGGCTAGAGCACGGATCCGTGGCCGCTTGCCGAGTCCCAAGCGCAGAAGACGGCGGCCAGCGACTCGAAGCCGCATACACAAGGCCCGGCATTTTGCAGACCTCGACGCGACCGACGTCTGTTGCGCCGCAGGTGGTGGCAGTGCCGCCATGACGGCTAGAGCACGGATCCGTGGCCGCTTGCCGAGTCCCAAGCGCAGAAGACGGCGGCCAGCGACTCGAAGCCGCATACACAAGGCCCGGCATTTTGCAGACCTCGACGCGACCGACGTCTGTTGCGCCGCAGGTGGTGGCAGTGCCGCCATGACGGCTAGAGCACGGATCCGTGGCCGCTTGCCGAGTCCCAAGCGCAGAAGACGGCGGCCAGCGACTCGAAGCCGCATACACAAGGCCCGGCATTTTGCAGACCTCGACGCGACCGACGTCTGTTGCGCCGCAGGTGGTGGCAGTGCCGCCATGACGGCTAGAGCACGGATCCGTGGCCGCTTGCCGAGTCCCAAGCGCAGAAGACGGCGGCCAGCGACTCGAAGCCGCATACACAAGGCCCGGCATTTTGCAGACCTCGACGCGACCGACGTCTGTTGCGCCGCAGGTGGTGGCAGTGCCGCCATGACGGCTAGAGCACGGATCCGTGGCCGCTTGCCGAGTCCCAAGCGCAGAAGACGGCGGCCAGCGACTCGAAGCCGCATACACAAGGCCCGGCATTTTGCAGACCTCGACGCGACCGACGTCTGTTGCGCCGCAGGTGGTGGCAGTGCCGCCATGACGGCTAGAGCACGGATCCGTGGCCGCTTGCCGAGTCCCAAGCGCAGAAGACGGCGGCCAGCGACTCGAAGCCGCATACACAAGGCCCGGCATTTTGCAGACCTCGACGCGACCGACGTCTGTTGCGCCGCAGGTGGTGGCAGTGCCGCCATGACGGCTAGAGCACGGATCCGTGGCCGCTTGCCGAGTCCCAAGCGCAGAAGACGGCGGCCAGCGACTCGAAGCCGCATACACAAGGCCCGGCATTTTGCAGACCTCGACGCGACCGACGTCTGTTGCGCCGCAGGTGGTGGCAGTGCCGCCATGACGGCTAGAGCACGGATCCGTGGCCGCTTGCCGAGTCCCAAGCGCAGAAGACGGCGGCCAGCGACTCGAAGCCGCATACACAAGGCCCGGCATTTTGCAGACCTCGACGCGACCGACGTCTGTTGCGCCGCAGGTGGTGGCAGTGCCGCCATGACGGCTAGAGCACGGATCCGTGGCCGCTTGCCGAGTCCCAAGCGCAGAAGACGGCGGCCAGCGACTCGAAGCCGCATCAACGTTTGGAAGGTTATTAAAGAGACTATATGCAGTAAGAGCTTAGAGTGGTGCGAGCTAGAGATCAACTTCTGCGATATCGTGTTTTGTAAGCTAGTTATCTTTTTTTTTTAATTGTTTAATGGGGTGACTACTTACATGTTGAGAACTTTCATTTCACCAGAAGGCCACTGGGGTGTCATGGCGCACAGTTTTGTTCAGATTTTTCGTCGGAATCGAGGCTTTCAACATTGCCATCGACAGTGGTGGTCATAACATCACGAGGAATTGTCTTGATCTCATCGATTGCAACAGATTCCAACTTCTGTGTTATCGACGATAACGTGCGCATTAATGACTCCTCGGGCGAGAACCCCACACGAAATAAATCTAAGTATTGGTCGCGCGGAAGCGCTTGGTCCTCGGCCATTCGCATGCACATGTTGGATTGGAGGGTGATGTCGACATCTATTTCCTGGGCACACAGCAAACGCACAACCCTGATTAGAAAATGAAATCAAGCACACAAGTAAGTAGATGTTTCATACCGGAGACTGCTCGCGTTTGCGCTTTACGAGCGCCTTGCCTCGTTCTGCAATAGATCGCTGGATACTGGCTGCTTCTTCTTCAGAATCAACTTCGATCACTTGGGTATGGGGCACCTGCTTCCCGTGCCGTTGTTGGATTCGCTCAGCGACGTCCTCGGGCGTGTTAGCAATCATATACGTCACGCAGATATCCTCGTCATCCACGTCCGGCATGATCATGGGGGCCATGTACCGCTTACCGACAGGTCCAGTGATATACCCCTTCTTCTTCATGTCCGACTTGATTGCTCGGACATTACTTGTGATTTGTAGACCAAGGTCTGCTAGCTTGTCACTAACACCAATCGCCGTTCGTAGATTCCCGGCCATCTCCTGCAACTGCCACTTTGCTGTTTGTAGCTCGCGCTTGAGAGATTGAGTTGATATGCTCAGTAGCCGATCGTACGATCGTTCTTGTGTTTCAGCGACGGCGCTAATTCCCTGTTGGTATATCTCATGAGCGGAAACACGCTCACGTTCATATGACTCCTTGACGGTGGTGAGATTCCGGTCGTCCGATTCCTTGACATCGGCGAGCTTTTGTGCGTGTAATGCCTTGACATCGGCAAGCTTCTGTGCGTGTAATTCCCTGACAGCGGCGAGTTTCTGTTTGTACGACTCCTTAGCATCGGTGAGTGTCTGCTTCGTGATGTCGAGATTATTCTTGGTTTGTAAGAGCTCCAATCGTGCCGCCAACAATAGCGTTCGCGCTTCTTGTAATTCGACTATCTTTTCTTCAACTCCATTTTCGTTGTCTGGGACTTGCTCTTTGCGTCCGCAAGGGCTTGATCGTGATTAACCTCGTTTGCATGAGCAACGGCTAGGGCTTGCTGACATGAAACCAGGTCGGTCTTGGTCGCTGCTAGCTCTCTCCGGAGCTGTTCTTGGGTCAAGTTAAGGCTAATAACTGCCAGCTCCTGTTCAAGACGAGCATTGACTTGCTTAAGTCTGGTATTGTCGGCCCGAGAAACTGCGACCTCGAGCTGTGCGTCGGCAGCTGCTTGTGTTCTTGCCAATTCGATCGCGAATTTGTGACTCGCCTTCAGTGCAGCGATCTCCTCTCTTGCCTGCACTAGAAGGGCTGTCAGTGTCGATGGGTCCTGTTCATCTCGTGCGCGCCGCTCTGCACGCTGGCTTTCTGCCATGTTACTACTGCCCGTGGTGTCGGTTCTTGTGGGTTTCTGGTTTTGAAGGGGAAGTTCGCTAGATTTAAAAAAAAAAAAACTTTTTTACGACTTCGGGATCCTACTTCAGAAGCCTACTTCATGACACAGAGTCTCCCATGGCCCCTATCCACGGGGACACGCTGCGTGTGTACGTGGGTCCCATGACGCGCCCAGGCTCCGTGGGCTAGCATCTCTAGAACCAGGACCTGACAGCACTTGACAACCTCAAACCTGACAGCCCAGTGCTGATGGCTTCACTGACCGCTGATTGCCGCAGCTCAACTCGGTCGAAGCTTACACACTTTCGCGAGCTGTCCCACCCTGGGGTGGACACTTCGCTGGCTGTCGAGAACTACAGGATGCCGCCTTCGAAGCAGAGCGTGTTAGCCATTGCGGTTCAATCTGCGGTTCATCCACCAAGACAACGCCGATCCTAAGGACGCCACACTGACGACAACTCGCGTGGCCCCAGCAGTCTCGGCGCCGTTTTGCGGCCCTGCGCGACGACAAGATGATGAACGTTGTGGAACTCTCCACTATCGGACAATGGAGAAATGCCGCCGTATCGACGGCCGTGTCGCCCTCCGCATCCAACGATTCTTTTCTTCTGCCGTCTCGCCGATGAAGTTTGATCGCCAAAGTCATCCAGCTCGTGCATTTGGAATCAGTCGAGAACCGCCCCGGCACTTGAGCAAGAAAGCCAGCAAATGACAGACAAGATCAGCGGGTAATTGACATCGTATCAAAGCTGGCAAGTCTCAGCCAGGTATCGACACACAACGCCAAGGACCATGTTGCCAGCCATTTCGGCAGCCGGCAATTCGTGGACTGATCGGGTTGCCGCCGTCCACGAGCGCGAAGCCAAGAACCGTGGGCGGCTCAGTACCGGAAGAAGCAGCGCGACAGAACTCCCAGTCTCGATAAGGACCTCGAAGACTTACAGCTCGAAGTCTGCGAGAGAAGCAACGTATTGCTGCCAGCACGTTCAGGAGTAGATCTTCCGTTTCGGCTACCAAGCTCGGGCCTTCGGTACCATCGCTTGACAGTAGCGCCAACTCGCTTTCCTACGAGCTGTCCTGGCGACGGACATCATTGATGGGCCTCGCTGTGGCGTCGAGGTCATGGTTGGCTGCTGGAAGCTTCACATGCCGTGCTGTCCGGAATTAGAGTACCATTTGCGGCAGATGCGAAATGGAGGGGACGACATCGTGCCAGCGGTCCCCGTCATCTTTTTACATTGGCTATCACTCCCTGCTGTGGTTCCGTCAGCAGTAACGAAACGATACGAAACTTGCTTGGCCGTCGTCTTCGGCGCTTGGGACTCGGCAAGCGGCCACGGATCCTGTACTCTAGCCGTCATGGCGGCACTGCCACCACCTGCGGCGCAACAGACGTCGGTCGCGTCGAGGTCTGCAAAATGCCGGGCCTTGTGTATGCGGCTTCGAGTCGCTGGCCGCCGTCTTCTGCGCTTGGGACTCGGCAAGCGGCCACGGATCCGTGCTCTAGCCGTCATGGCGGCACTGCCACCACCTGCGGCGCAACAGACGTCGGTCGCGTCGAGGTCTGCAAAATGCCGGGCCTTGTGTATGCGGCTTCGAGTCGCTGGCCGCCGTCTTCTGCGCTTGGGACTCGGCAAGCGGCCACGGATCCGTGCTCTAGCCGTCATGGCGGCACTGCCACCACCTGCGGCGCAACAGACGTCGGTCGCGTCGAGGTCTGCAAAATGCCGGGCCTTGTGTATGCGGCTTCGAGTCGCTGGCCGCCGTCTTCTGCGCTTGGGACTCGGCAAGCGGCCACGGATCCGTGCTCTAGCCGTCATGGCGGCACTGCCACCACCTGCGGCGCAACAGACGTCGGTCGCGTCGAGGTCTGCAAAATGCCGGGCCTTGTGTATGCGGCTTCGAGTCGCTGGCCGCCGTCTTCTGCGCTTGGGACTCGGCAAGCGGCCACGGATCCGTGCTCTAGCCGTCATGGCGGCACTGCCACCACCTGCGGCGCAACAGACGTCGGTCGCGTCGAGGTCTGCAAAATGCCGGGCCTTGTGTATGCGGCTTCGAGTCGCTGGCCGCCGTCTTCTGCGCTTGGGACTCGGCAAGCGGCCACGGATCCGTGCTCTAGCCGTCATGGCGGCACTGCCACCACCTGCGGCGCAACAGACGTCGGTCGCGTCGAGGTCTGCAAAATGCCGGGCCTTGTGTATGCGGCTTCGAGTCGCTGGCCGCCGTCTTCTGCGCTTGGGACTCGGCAAGCGGCCACGGATCCGTGCTCTAGCCGTCATGGCGGCACTGCCACCACCTGCGGCGCAACAGACGTCGGTCGCGTCGAGGTCTGCAAAATGCCGGGCCTTGTGTATGCGGCTTCGAGTCGCTGGCCGCCGTCTTCTGCGCTTGGGACTCGGCAAGCGGCCACGGATCCGTGCTCTAGCCGTCATGGCGGCACTGCCACCACCTGCGGCGCAACAGACGTCGGTCGCGTCGAGGTCTGCAAAATGCCGGGCCTTGTGTATGCGGCTTCGAGTCGCTGGCCGCCGTCTTCTGCGCTTGGGACTCGGCAAGCGGCCACGGATCCGTGCTCTAGCCGTCATGGCGGCACTGCCACCACCTGCGGCGCAACAGACGTCGGTCGCGTCGAGGTCTGCAAAATGCCGGGCCTTGTGTATGCGGCTTCGAGTCGCTGGCCGCCGTCTTCTGCGCTTGGGACTCGGCAAGCGGCCACGGATCCGTGCTCTAGCCGTCATGGCGGCACTGCCACCACCTGCGGCGCAACAGACGTCGGTCGCGTCGAGGTCTGCAAAATGCCGGGCCTTGTGTATGCGGCTTCGAGTCGCTGGCCGCCGTCTTCTGCGCTTGGGACTCGGCAAGCGGCCACGGATCCGTGCTCTAGCCGTCATGGCGGCACTGCCACCACCTGCGGCGCAACAGACGTCGGTCGCGTCGAGGTCTGCAAAATGCCGGGCCTTGTGTATGCGGCTTCGAGTCGCTGGCCGCCGTCTTCTGCGCTTGGGACTCGGCAAGCGGCCACGGATCCGTGCTCTAGCCGTCATGGCGGCACTGCCACCACCTGCGGCGCAACAGACGTCGGTCGCGTCGAGGTCTGCAAAATGCCGGGCCTTGTGTATGCGGCTTCGAGTCGCTGGCCGCCGTCTTCTGCGCTTGGGACTCGGCAAGCGGCCACGGATCCGTGCTCTAGCCGTCATGGCGGCACTGCCACCACCTGCGGCGCAACAGACGTCGGTCGCGTCGAGGTCTGCAAAATGCCGGGCCTTGTGTATGCGGCTTCGAGTCGCTGGCCGCCGTCTTCTGCGCTTGGGACTCGGCAAGCGGCCACGGATCCGTGCTCTAGCCGTCATGGCGGCACTGCCACCACCTGCGGCGCAACAGACGTCGGTCGCGTCGAGGTCTGCAAAATGCCGGGCCTTGTGTATGCGGCTTCGAGTCGCTGGCCGCCGTCTTCTGCGCTTGGGACTCGGCAAGCGGCCACGGATCCGTGCTCTAGCCGTCATGGCGGCACTGCCACCACCTGCGGCGCAACAGACGTCGGTCGCGTCGAGGTCTGCAAAATGCCGGGCCTTGTGTATGCGGCTTCGAGTCGCTGGCCGCCGTCTTCTGCGCTTGGGACTCGGCAAGCGGCCACGGATCCGTGCTCTAGCCGTCATGGCGGCACTGCCACCACCTGCGGCGCAACAGACGTCGGTCGCGTCGAGGTCTGCAAAATGCCGGGCCTTGTGTATGCGGCTTCGAGTCGCTGGCCGCCGTCTTCTGCGCTTGGGACTCGGCAAGCGGCCACGGATCCGTGCTCTAGCCGTCATGGCGGCACTGCCACCACCTGCGGCGCAACAGACGTCGGTCGCGTCGAGGTCTGCAAAATGCCGGGCCTTGTGTATGCGGCTTCGAGTCGCTGGCCGCCGTCTTCTGCGCTTGGGACTCGGCAAGCGGCCACGGATCCGTGCTCTAGCCGTCATGGCGGCACTGCCACCACCTGCGGCGCAACAGACGTCGGTCGCGTCGAGGTCTGCAAAATGCCGGGCCTTGTGTATGCGGCTTCGAGTCGCTGGCCGCCGTCTTCTGCGCTTGGGACTCGGCAAGCGGCCACGGATCCGTGCTCTAGCCGTCATGGCGGCACTGCCACCACCTGCGGCGCAACAGACGTCGGTCGCGTCGAGGTCTGCAAAATGCCGGGCCTTGTGTATGCGGCTTCGAGTCGCTGGCCGCCGTCTTCTGCGCTTGGGACTCGGCAAGCGGCCACGGATCCGTGCTCTAGCCGTCATGGCGGCACTGCCACCACCTGCGGCGCAACAGACGTCGGTCGCGTCGAGGTCTGCAAAATGCCGGGCCTTGTGTATGCGGCTTCGAGTCGCTGGCCGCCGTCTTCTGCGCTTGGGACTCGGCAAGCGGCCACGGATCCGTGCTCTAGCCGTCATGGCGGCACTGCCACCACCTGCGGCGCAACAGACGTCGGTCGCGTCGAGGTCTGCAAAATGCCGGGCCTTGTGTATGCGGCTTCGAGTCGCTGGCCGCCGTCTTCTGCGCTTGGGACTCGGCAAGCGGCCACGGATCCGTGCTCTAGCCGTCATGGCGGCACTGCCACCACCTGCGGCGCAACAGACGTCGGTCGCGTCGAGGTCTGCAAAATGCCGGGCCTTGTGTATGCGGCTTCGAGTCGCTGGCCGCCGTCTTCTGCGCTTGGGACTCGGCAAGCGGCCACGGATCCGTGCTCTAGCCGTCATGGCGGCACTGCCACCACCTGCGGCGCAACAGACGTCGGTCGCGTCGAGGTCTGCAAAATGCCGGGCCTTGTGTATGCGGCTTCGAGTCGCTGGCCGCCGTCTTCTGCGCTTGGGACTCGGCAAGCGGCCACGGATCCGTGCTCTAGCCGTCATGGCGGCACTGCCACCACCTGCGGCGCAACAGACGTCGGTCGCGTCGAGGTCTGCAAAATGCCGGGCCTTGTGTATGCGGCTTCGAGTCGCTGGCCGCCGTCTTCTGCGCTTGGGACTCGGCAAGCGGCCACGGATCCGTGCTCTAGCCGTCATGGCGGCACTGCCACCACCTGCGGCGCAACAGACGTCGGTCGCGTCGAGGTCTGCAAAATGCCGGGCCTTGTGTATGCGGCTTCGAGTCGCTGGCCGCCGTCTTCTGCGCTTGGGACTCGGCAAGCGGCCACGGATCCGTGCTCTAGCCGTCATGGCGGCACTGCCACCACCTGCGGCGCAACAGACGTCGGTCGCGTCGAGGTCTGCAAAATGCCGGGCCTTGTGTATGCGGCTTCGAGTCGCTGGCCGCCGTCTTCTGCGCTTGGGACTCGGCAAGCGGCCACGGATCCGTGCTCTAGCCGTCATGGCGGCACTGCCACCACCTGCGGCGCAACAGACGTCGGTCGCGTCGAGGTCTGCAAAATGCCGGGCCTTGTGTATGCGGCTTCGAGTCGCTGGCCGCCGTCTTCTGCGCTTGGGACTCGGCAAGCGGCCACGGATCCGTGCTCTAGCCGTCATGGCGGCACTGCCACCACCTGCGGCGCAACAGACGTCGGTCGCGTCGAGGTCTGCAAAATGCCGGGCCTTGTGTATGCGGCTTCGAGTCGCTGGCCGCCGTCTTCTGCGCTTGGGACTCGGCAAGCGGCCACGGATCCGTGCTCTAGCCGTCATGGCGGCACTGCCACCACCTGCGGCGCAACAGACGTCGGTCGCGTCGAGGTCTGCAAAATGCCGGGCCTTGTGTATGCGGCTTCGAGTCGCTGGCCGCCGTCTTCTGCGCTTGGGACTCGGCAAGCGGCCACGGATCCGTGCTCTAGCCGTCATGGCGGCACTGCCACCACCTGCGGCGCAACAGACGTCGGTCGCGTCGAGGTCTGCAAAATGCCGGGCCTTGTGTATGCGGCTTCGAGTCGCTGGCCGCCGTCTTCTGCGCTTGGGACTCGGCAAGCGGCCACGGATCCGTGCTCTAGCCGTCATGGCGGCACTGCCACCACCTGCGGCGCAACAGACGTCGGTCGCGTCGAGGTCTGCAAAATGCCGGGCCTTGTGTATGCGGCTTCGAGTCGCTGGCCGCCGTCTTCTGCGCTTGGGACTCGGCAAGCGGCCACGGATCCGTGCTCTAGCCGTCATGGCGGCACTGCCACCACCTGCGGCGCAACAGACGTCGGTCGCGTCGAGGTCTGCAAAATGCCGGGCCTTGTGTATGCGGCTTCGAGTCGCTGGCCGCCGTCTTCTGCGCTTGGGACTCGGCAAGCGGCCACGGATCCGTGCTCTAGCCGTCATGGCGGCACTGCCACCACCTGCGGCGCAACAGACGTCGGTCGCGTCGAGGTCTGCAAAATGCCGGGCCTTGTGTATGCGGCTTCGAGTCGCTGGCCGCCGTCTTCTGCGCTTGGGACTCGGCAAGCGGCCACGGATCCGTGCTCTAGCCGTCATGGCGGCACTGCCACCACCTGCGGCGCAACAGACGTCGGTCGCGTCGAGGTCTGCAAAATGCCGGGCCTTGTGTATGCGGCTTCGAGTCGCTGGCCGCCGTCTTCTGCGCTTGGGACTCGGCAAGCGGCCACGGATCCGTGCTCTAGCCGTCATGGCGGCACTGCCACCACCTGCGGCGCAACAGACGTCGGTCGTGTCGTGGTGGGAAGAGGCTCTAGTAAAAGCGTTGAAAGCATGAATGATACATGCTAAATGCCAGGCTTGGCAGCCGGAATTGCGTATCGTTCGGGATGGGAATCATAAGTGGCCAGGATTCACTTGGCTCGTTTCTTCCAGTGAACCGCCTCCAAACGTAGAGGTATCGACGACGGGGTAGCATGAATCTCAATACATTTCCCAATTTTTCACTAAGGTACAATGGTCAAGCGCAACAGTGTCAGGTGTAGATACTACCCGGCTTGCCCCTCGACGTTTGACCGCGTCGACCGCAGGGACAAACATGTCATTAAGGTCCACGGAGGTGAGGGAGAGTGTTCTGCAAGAAGTGCTCCACCTTAAAATTCTTCGCGAGCAAGAGATCACTCTGGAACCACATGAAGAATCTTCATTCGTACAAGAAGTGTGACTACTGCTTTCAAGAGTTCCGCCCAAGACGCTGCTCTTCTCATCAGCGCAATTGCCCAGCGCGTCCAGTCGCCATTCCCAGCATTGATGTCAGTATCGACTACGACAAGAGATGTGATCAACCAACGGCTTTTCGTCCCGAAGTGGTGCCACGCCCTGAGACCTCTTGTGGCAAATGTCGGGCTGAGCACAACGCCCCAGCGATGGTATCTATCAGAGGTCGTGTTGAGGATTTTATCGCGTACGCCAAGAACCCAAATGCCCTGGGATTCTCAGGTCGCGCTAAAGGTCCGGATTACATCGAAAAGTTTCGCACAGTGCTGGGCAAGCTGGGGTGTATTTCAGCATGGACGAAAATGAAACAATGAAGCTACTCAACAGTAACCAAGCCGCTCTTGCAAGACGATTCGATCCAGAAACGCTGGATGGATTCCTTCGGTTTATGGGGACAGCTGCCGCGGGCAACGAAAGTCTTGACCCCAGCACACGTTACAACCAGCTTCTTCCTTTCAGAGACTTCTTAAAATGGCTGGTAGAGATCAAGCAACTATCATCACTAGGATTTGTGGCAAACTTGATTGCAATCACAACGGAAAAAGTCGGCTTGGACTCGAAGCCGCATACACAAGGCCCGGCATTTTGCAGACCTCGACGCGACCGACGTCTGTTGCGCCGCAGGTGGTGGCAGTGCCGCCATGACGGCTAGAGCACGGATCCGTGGCCGCTTGCCGAGTCCCAAGCGCAGAAGACGGCGGCCAGCGACTCGAAGCCGCATACACAAGGCCCGGCATTTTGCAGACCTCGACGCGACCGACGTCTGTTGCGCCGCAGGTGGTGGCAGTGCCGCCATGACGGCTAGAGCACGGATCCGTGGCCGCTTGCCGAGTCCCAAGCGCAGAAGACGGCGGCCAGCGACTCGAAGCCGCATACACAAGGCCCGGCATTTTGCAGACCTCGACGCGACCGACGTCTGTTGCGCCGCAGGTGGTGGCAGTGCCGCCATGACGGCTAGAGCACGGATCCGTGGCCGCTTGCCGAGTCCCAAGCGCAGAAGACGGCGGCCAGCGACTCGAAGCCGCATACACAAGGCCCGGCATTTTGCAGACCTCGACGCGACCGACGTCTGTTGCGCCGCAGGTGGTGGCAGTGCCGCCATGACGGCTAGAGCACGGATCCGTGGCCGCTTGCCGAGTCCCAAGCGCAGAAGACGGCGGCCAGCGACTTGAAGCCGCATACACAAGGCCCGGCATTTTGCAGACCTCGACGCGACCGACGTCTGTTGCGCCGCAGGTGGTGGCAGTGCCGCCATGACGGCTAGAGCACGGATCCGTGGCCGCTTGCCGAGTCCCAAGCGCAGAAGACGGCGGCCAGCGACTCGAAGCCGCATACACAAGGCCCGGCATTTTGCAGACCTCGACGCGACCGACGTCTGTTGCGCCGCAGGTGGTGGCAGTGCCGCCATGACGGCTAGAGCACGGATCCGTGGCCGCTTGCCGAGTCCCAAGCGCAGAAGACGGCGGCCAGCGACTCGAAGCCGCATACACAAGGCCCGGCATTTTGCAGACCTCGACGCGACCGACGTCTGTTGCGCCGCAGGTGGTGGCAGTGCCGCCATGACGGCTAGAGCACGGATCCGTGGCCGCTTGCCGAGTCCCAAGCGCAGAAGACGGCGGCCAGCGACTCGAAGCCGCATACACAAGGCCCGGCATTTTGCAGACCTCGACGCGACCGACGTCTGTTGCGCCGCAGGTGGTGGCAGTGCCGCCATGACGGCTAGAGCACGGATCCGTGGCCGCTTGCCGAGTCCCAAGCGCAGAAGACGGCGGCCAGCGACTCGAAGCCGCATACACAAGGCCCGGCATTTTGCAGACCTCGACGCGACCGACGTCTGTTGCGCCGCAGGTGGTGGCAGTGCCGCCATGACGGCTAGAGCACGGATCCGTGGCCGCTTGCCGAGTCCCAAGCGCAGAAGACGGCGGCCAGCGACTCGAAGCCGCATACACAAGGCCCGGCATTTTGCAGACCTCGACGCGACCGACGTCTGTTGCGCCGCAGGTGGTGGCAGTGCCGCCATGACGGCTAGAGCACGGATCCGTGGCCGCTTGCCGAGTCCCAAGCGCAGAAGACGGCGGCCAGCGACTCGAAGCCGCATACACAAGGCCCGGCATTTTGCAGACCTCGACGCGACCGACGTCTGTTGCGCCGCAGGTGGTGGCAGTGCCGCCATGACGGCTAGAGCACGGATCCGTGGCCGCTTGCCGAGTCCCAAGCGCAGAAGACGGCGGCCAGCGACTCGAAGCCGCATACACAAGGCCCGGCATTTTGCAGACCTCGACGCGACCGACGTCTGTTGCGCCGCAGGTGGTGGCAGTGCCGCCATGACGGCTAGAGCACGGATCCGTGGCCGCTTGCCGAGTCCCAAGCGCAGAAGACGGCGGCCAGCGACTCGAAGCCGCATACACAAGGCCCGGCATTTTGCAGACCTCGACGCGACCGACGTCTGTTGCGCCGCAGGTGGTGGCAGTGCCGCCATGACGGCTAGAGCACGGATCCGTGGCCGCTTGCCGAGTCCCAAGCGCAGAAGACGGCGGCCAGCGACTCGAAGCCGCATACACAAGGCCCGGCATTTTGCAGACCTCGACGCGACCGACGTCTGTTGCGCCGCAGGTGGTGGCAGTGCCGCCATGACGGCTAGAGCACGGATCCGTGGCCGCTTGCCGAGTCCCAAGCGCAGAAGACGGCGGCCAGCGACTCGAAGCCGCATACACAAGGCCCGGCATTTTGCAGACCTCGACGCGACCGACGTCTGTTGCGCCGCAGGTGGTGGCAGTGCCGCCATGACGGCTAGAGCACGGATCCGTGGCCGCTTGCCGAGTCCCAAGCGCAGAAGACGGCGGCCAGCGACTCGAAGCCGCATACACAAGGCCCGGCATTTTGCAGACCTCGACGCGACCGACGTCTGTTGCGCCGCAGGTGGTGGCAGTGCCGCCATGACGGCTAGAGCACGGATCCGTGGCCGCTTGCCGAGTCCCAAGCGCAGAAGACGGCGGCCAGCGACTCGAAGCCGCATACACAAGGCCCGGCATTTTGCAGACCTCGACGCGACCGACGTCTGTTGCGCCGCAGGTGGTGGCAGTGCCGCCATGACGGCTAGAGCACGGATCCGTGGCCGCTTGCCGAGTCCCAAGCGCAGAAGACGGCGGCCAGCGACTCGAAGCCGCATACACAAGGCCCGGCATTTTGCAGACCTCGACGCGACCGACGTCTGTTGCGCCGCAGGTGGTGGCAGTGCCGCCATGACGGCTAGAGCACGGATCCGTGGCCGCTTGCCGAGTCCCAAGCGCAGAAGACGGCGGCCAGCGACTCGAAGCCGCATACACAAGGCCCGGCATTTTGCAGACCTCGACGCGACCGACGTCTGTTGCGCCGCAGGTGGTGGCAGTGCCGCCATGACGGCTAGAGCACGGATCCGTGGCCGCTTGCCGAGTCCCAAGCGCAGAAGACGGCGGCCAGCGACTCGAAGCCGCATACACAAGGCCCGGCATTTTGCAGACCTCGACGCGACCGACGTCTGTTGCGCCGCAGGTGGTGGCAGTGCCGCCATGACGGCTAGAGCACGGATCCGTGGCCGCTTGCCGAGTCCCAAGCGCAGAAGACGGCGGCCAGCGACTCGAAGCCGCATACACAAGGCCCGGCATTTTGCAGACCTCGACGCGACCGACGTCTGTTGCGCCGCAGGTGGTGGCAGTGCCGCCATGACGGCTAGAGCACGGATCCGTGGCCGCTTGCCGAGTCCCAAGCGCAGAAGACGGCGGCCAGCGACTCGAAGCCGCATACACAAGGCCCGGCATTTTGCAGACCTCGACGCGACCGACGTCTGTTGCGCCGCAGGTGGTGGCAGTGCCGCCATGACGGCTAGAGCACGGATCCGTGGCCGCTTGCCGAGTCCCAAGCGCAGAAGACGGCGGCCAGCGACTCGAAGCCGCATACACAAGGCCCGGCATTTTGCAGACCTCGACGCGACCGACGTCTGTTGCGCCGCAGGTGGTGGCAGTGCCGCCATGACGGCTAGAGCACGGATCCGTGGCCGCTTGCCGAGTCCCAAGCGCAGAAGACGGCGGCCAGCGACTCGAAGCCGCATACACAAGGCCCGGCATTTTGCAGACCTCGACGCGACCGACGTCTGTTGCGCCGCAGGTGGTGGCAGTGCCGCCATGACGGCTAGAGCACGGATCCGTGGCCGCTTGCCGAGTCCCAAGCGCAGAAGACGGCGGCCAGCGACTCGAAGCCGCATACACAAGGCCCGGCATTTTGCAGACCTCGACGCGACCGACGTCTGTTGCGCCGCAGGTGGTGGCAGTGCCGCCATGACGGCTAGAGCACGGATCCGTGGCCGCTTGCCGAGTCCCAAGCGCAGAAGACGGCGGCCAGCGACTCGAAGCCGCATACACAAGGCCCGGCATTTTGCAGACCTCGACGCGACCGACGTCTGTTGCGCCGCAGGTGGTGGCAGTGCCGCCATGACGGCTAGAGCACGGATCCGTGGCCGCTTGCCGAGTCCCAAGCGCAGAAGACGGCGGCCAGCGACTCGAAGCCGCATACACAAGGCCCGGCATTTTGCAGACCTCGACGCGACCGACGTCTGTTGCGCCGCAGGTGGTGGCAGTGCCGCCATGACGGCTAGAGCACGGATCCGTGGCCGCTTGCCGAGTCCCAAGCGCAGAAGACGGCGGCCAGCGACTCGAAGCCGCATACACAAGGCCCGGCATTTTGCAGACCTCGACGCGACCGACGTCTGTTGCGCCGCAGGTGGTGGCAGTGCCGCCATGACGGCTAGAGCACGGATCCGTGGCCGCTTGCCGAGTCCCAAGCGCAGAAGACGGCGGCCAGCGACTCGAAGCCGCATACACAAGGCCCGGCATTTTGCAGACCTCGACGCGACCGACGTCTGTTGCGCCGCAGGTGGTGGCAGTGCCGCCATGACGGCTAGAGCACGGATCCGTGGCCGCTTGCCGAGTCCCAAGCGCAGAAGACGGCGGCCAGCGACTCGAAGCCGCATACACAAGGCCCGGCATTTTGCAGACCTCGACGCGACCGACGTCTGTTGCGCCGCAGGTGGTGGCAGTGCCGCCATGACGGCTAGAGCACGGATCCGTGGCCGCTTGCCGAGTCCCAAGCGCAGAAGACGGCGGCCAGCGACTCGAAGCCGCATACACAAGGCCCGGCATTTTGCAGACCTCGACGCGACCGACGTCTGTTGCGCCGCAGGTGGTGGCAGTGCCGCCATGACGGCTAGAGCACGGATCCGTGGCCGCTTGCCGAGTCCCAAGCGCAGAAGACGGCGGCCAGCGACTCGAAGCCGCATACACAAGGCCCGGCATTTTGCAGACCTCGACGCGACCGACGTCTGTTGCGCCGCAGGTGGTGGCAGTGCCGCCATGACGGCTAGAGCACGGATCCGTGGCCGCTTGCCGAGTCCCAAGCGCAGAAGACGGCGGCCAGCGACTCGAAGCCGCATACACAAGGCCCGGCATTTTGCAGACCTCGACGCGACCGACGTCTGTTGCGCCGCAGGTGGTGGCAGTGCCGCCATGACGGCTAGAGCACGGATCCGTGGCCGCTTGCCGAGTCCCAAGCGCAGAAGACGGCGGCCAGCGACTCGAAGCCGCATACACAAGGCCCGGCATTTTGCAGACCTCGACGCGACCGACGTCTGTTGCGCCGCAGGTGGTGGCAGTGCCGCCATGACGGCTAGAGCACGGATCCGTGGCCGCTTGCCGAGTCCCAAGCGCAGAAGACGGCGGCCAGCGACTCGAAGCCGCATACACAAGGCCCGGCATTTTGCAGACCTCGACGCGACCGACGTCTGTTGCGCCGCAGGTGGTGGCAGTGCCGCCATGACGGCTAGAGCACGGATCCGTGGCCGCTTGCCGAGTCCCAAGCGCAGAAGACGGCGGCCAGCGACTCGAAGCCGCATACACAAGGCCCGGCATTTTGCAGACCTCGACGCGACCGACGTCTGTTGCGCCGCAGGTGGTGGCAGTGCCGCCATGACGGCTAGAGCACGGATCCGTGGCCGCTTGCCGAGTCCCAAGCGCAGAAGACGGCGGCCAGCGACTCGAAGCCGCATACACAAGGCCCGGCATTTTGCAGACCTCGACGCGACCGACGTCTGTTGCGCCGCAGGTGGTGGCAGTGCCGCCATGACGGCTAGAGCACGGATCCGTGGCCGCTTGCCGAGTCCCAAGCGCAGAAGACGGCGGCCAGCGACTCGAAGCCGCATACACAAGGCCCGGCATTTTGCAGACCTCGACGCGACCGACGTCTGTTGCGCCGCAGGTGGTGGCAGTGCCGCCATGACGGCTAGAGCACGGATCCGTGGCCGCTTGCCGAGTCCCAAGCGCAGAAGACGGCGGCCAGCGACTCGAAGCCGCATACACAAGGCCCGGCATTTTGCAGACCTCGACGCGACCGACGTCTGTTGCGCCGCAGGTGGTGGCAGTGCCGCCATGACGGCTAGAGCACGGATCCGTGGCCGCTTGCCGAGTCCCAAGCGCAGAAGACGGCGGCCAGCGACTCGAAGCCGCATACACAAGGCCCGGCATTTTGCAGACCTCGACGCGACCGACGTCTGTTGCGCCGCAGGTGGTGGCAGTGCCGCCATGACGGCTAGAGCACGGATCCGTGGCCGCTTGCCGAGTCCCAAGCGCAGAAGACGGCGGCCAGCGACTCGAAGCCGCATACACAAGGCCCGGCATTTTGCAGACCTCGACGCGACCGACGTCTGTTGCGCCGCAGGTGGTGGCAGTGCCGCCATGACGGCTAGAGCACGGATCCGTGGCCGCTTGCCGAGTCCCAAGCGCAGAAGACGGCGGCCAGCGACTCGAAGCCGCATACACAAGGCCCGGCATTTTGCAGACCTCGACGCGACCGACGTCTGTTGCGCCGCAGGTGGTGGCAGTGCCGCCATGACGGCTAGAGCACGGATCCGTGGCCGCTTGCCGAGTCCCAAGCGCAGAAGACGGCGGCCAGCGACTCGAAGCCGCATACACAAGGCCCGGCATTTTGCAGACCTCGACGCGACCGACGTCTGTTGCGCCGCAGGTGGTGGCAGTGCCGCCATGACGGCTAGAGCACGGATCCGTGGCCGCTTGCCGAGTCCCAAGCGCAGAAGACGGCGGCCAGCGACTCGAAGCCGCATACACAAGGCCCGGCATTTTGCAGACCTCGACGCGACCGACGTCTGTTGCGCCGCAGGTGGTGGCAGTGCCGCCATGACGGCTAGAGCACGGATCCGTGGCCGCTTGCCGAGTCCCAAGCGCAGAAGACGGCGGCCAGCGACTCGAAGCCGCATACACAAGGCCCGGCATTTTGCAGACCTCGACGCGACCGACGTCTGTTGCGCCGCAGGTGGTGGCAGTGCCGCCATGACGGCTAGAGCACGGATCCGTGGCCGCTTGCCGAGTCCCAAGCGCAGAAGACGGCGGCCAGCGACTCGAAGCCGCATACACAAGGCCCGGCATTTTGCAGACCTCGACGCGACCGACGTCTGTTGCGCCGCAGGTGGTGGCAGTGCCGCCATGACGGCTAGAGCACGGATCCGTGGCCGCTTGCCGAGTCCCAAGCGCAGAAGACGGCGGCCAGCGACTCGAAGCCGCATACACAAGGCCCGGCATTTTGCAGACCTCGACGCGACCGACGTCTGTTGCGCCGCAGGTGGTGGCAGTGCCGCCATGACGGCTAGAGCACGGATCCGTGGCCGCTTGCCGAGTCCCAAGCGCAGAAGACGGCGGCCAGCGACTCGAAGCCGCATACACAAGGCCCGGCATTTTGCAGACCTCGACGCGACCGACGTCTGTTGCGCCGCAGGTGGTGGCAGTGCCGCCATGACGGCTAGAGCACGGATCCGTGGCCGCTTGCCGAGTCCCAAGCGCAGAAGACGGCGGCCAGCGACTCGAAGCCGCATACACAAGGCCCGGCATTTTGCAGACCTCGACGCGACCGACGTCTGTTGCGCCGCAGGTGGTGGCAGTGCCGCCATGACGGCTAGAGCACGGATCCGTGGCCGCTTGCCGAGTCCCAAGCGCAGAAGACGGCGGCCAGCGACTCGAAGCCGCATACACAAGGCCCGGCATTTTGCAGACCTCGACGCGACCGACGTCTGTTGCGCCGCAGGTGGTGGCAGTGCCGCCATGACGGCTAGAGCACGGATCCGTGGCCGCTTGCCGAGTCCCAAGCGCAGAAGACGGCGGCCAGCGACTCGAAGCCGCATCAACGTTTGGAAGGTTATTAAAGAGACTGTATGCAGTAAGAGCTTAGAGTGGTGCGAGCTAGAGATCAACTTCTGCGATATCGTGTTTTGTAAGCTAGTTATCTTTTTTTTTTAATTGTTTAATGGGGTGACTACTTACATGTTGAGAACTTTCATTTCACCAGAAGGCCACTGGGGTGTCATGGCGCACAGTTTTGTTCAGATTTTTCGTCGGAATCGAGGCTTTCAACATTGCCATCGACAGTGGTGGTCATAACATCACGAGGAATTGTCTTGATCTCATCGATTGCAACAGATTCCAACTTCTGTGTTATCGACGATAACGTGCGCATTAATGACTCCTCGGGCGAGAACCCCACACGAAATAAATCTAAGTATTGGTCGCGCGGAAGCGCTTGGTCCTCGGCCATTCGCATGCACATGTTGGATTGGAGGGTGATGTCGACATCTATTTCCTGGGCACACAGCAAACGCACAACCCTGATTAGAAAATGAAATCAAGCACACAAGTAAGTAGATGTTTCATACCGGAGACTGCTCGCGTTTGCGCTTTACGAGCGCCTTGCCTCGTTCTGCAATAGATCGCTGGATACTGGCTGCTTCTTCTTCAGAATCAACTTCGATCACTTGGGTATGGGGCACCTGCTTCCCGTGCCGTTGTTGGATTCGCTCAGCGACGTCCTCGGGCGTGTTAGCAATCATATACGTCACGCAGATATCCTCGTCATCCACGTCCGGCATGATCATGGGGGCCATGTACCGCTTACCGACAGGTCCAGTGATATACCCTTCTTCTTCATGTCCGACTTGATTGCTCGGACATTACTTGTGATTTGTAGACCAAGGTCTGCTAGCTTGTCACTAACACCAATCGCCGTTCGTAGATTCCCGGCCATCTCCTGCAACTGCCACTTTGCTGTTTGTAGCTCGCGCTTGAGAGATTGAGTTGATATGCTCAGTAGCCGATCGTACGATCGTTCTTGTGTTTCAGCGACGGCGCTAATTCCCTGTTGGTATATCTCATGAGCGGAAACACGCTCACGTTCATATGACTCCTTGACGGTGGTGAGATTCCGGTCGTCCGATTCCTTGACATCGGCGAGCTTTTGTGCGTGTAATGCCTTGACATCGGCAAGCTTCTGTGCGTGTAATTCCCTGACAGCGGCGAGTTTCTGTTTGTACGACTCCTTAGCATCGGTGAGTGTCTGCTTCGTGATGTCGAGATTATTCTTGGTTTGTAAGAGCTCCAATCGTGCCGCCAACAATAGCGTTCGCGCTTCTTGTAATTCGACTATCTTTTCTTCAACTCCATTTTCGTTGTCTGGGACTTGCTCTTTGCGTCCGCAAGGGCTTGATCGTGATTAACCTCGTTTGCATGAGCAACGGCTAGGGCTTGCTGACATGAAACCAGGTCGGTCTTGGTCGCTGCTAGCTCTCTCCGGAGCTGTTCTTGGGTCAAGTTAAGGCTAATAACTGCCAGCTCCTGTTCAAGACGAGCATTGACTTGCTTAAGTCTGGTATTGTCGGCCCGAGAAACTGCGACCTCGAGCTGTGCGTCGGCAGCTGCTTGTGTTCTTGCCAATTCGATCGCGAATTTGTGACTCGCCTTCAGTGCAGCGATCTCCTCTCTTGCCTGCACTAGAAGGGCTGTCAGTGTCGATGGGTCCTGTTCATCTCGTGCGCGCCGCTCTGCACGCTGGCTTTCTGCCATGTTACTACTGCCCGTGGTGTCGGTTCTTGTGGGTTTCTGGTTTTGAAGAGGAAGTTCGCTAGATTTAAAAAAAAAAAAAACTTTTTACGACTTCGGGATCCTACTTCGAAGCCTACTTCATGACACAGAGTCTCCCATGGCCCCTATCCACGGGGACACGCTGCGTGTGTACGTGGGTCCCATGACGCGCCCAGGCTCCGTGGGCTAGCATCTCTAGAACCAGGACCTGACAGCACTTGACAACCTCAAACCTGACAGCCCAGTGCTGATGGCTTCACTGACCGCTGATTGCCGCAGCTCAACTCGGTCGAAGCTTACACACACTTTCGCGAGCTGTCCC